>JAKTSB010000195.1:0-45843 GCA_030579975.1 Blastobotrys buckinghamii (nom. inval.)
ATTACATAACCAGCCTCTATCCTGTCAACAGATTAAGTTTAAGTAACACGAATAATTGCTTTATATCCTTTCAACTCGTAAACATCAGAAAGAATGGAGCAACTCAATGTTGGACTTCAACAATTGCATACCTACTAATTGTTTACAGTCAGTCTTATTTAATTATCGAAGTTAAATCACCTATGTGTATATAAACCCAAAAGAACTTATCTGCAATCAAAACAATGATCATTCATTAATTGGAAAATTCCATTGTGCGTGTTTGACGCTGTAATTTGTAATCACAACAATGCACTAACACAACGTTCACACGTAAAAACACGTCTCGGGTACTCAAACTTTAATACCGCGATTTCTATAATATAACCTTCTCAGTATACAATTTAAGATCAATTACTTGAATTAAATATATATTCGTCAAGAAACGGTTTCAACGTCTCAATTGCTACTTTCTTAAATTTTCTCGATGATGGATAAAGATCGTATCGATCTGCCCTTAAGTTTTTGAAAATGATTACGGGCTAGAGCATTTAAGCAGGTATAATAACAGGGCAGCGGGCGCAGCAGATCCGCTTGGAACCGACCACCTAAAAAAAATTCACACGCATCATAATTTTAATGCACTAATAAATGAAACTTCACCACAACAACAGCATTTGTAGTGCCACAATCCTCCCAAATTTTCTTCGCAAACATAAAAACAACACAAACACACGCACACCCATACATACACACAATACTTTCCTTTCTCCATACTTTTTTTTTTCAGCAAATAAATATTATCAAGAACAACAAATAAAAAGAATAGTATAACAGAAAAATACCAAAAAAAATATAACAACAATGAGTTTTTCAATTGATTTATCAACTCATGGTACTGAGTTGAGACAAGTTTACGATAAAATCGTATCATCAGATCCAGATACTCAATGGGCAGTTTTCAATTATGCTGGTCAATCTAATTCATTAACACTAAGAGCAAAAGGTGATGAATTATCAGAATTTATTGAAGAATTTGATGATGGGAAAGTTCAATATGGTCTTGCAAGTGTTGATTTAAATAATTTACCAAAATATGTATTAGTTGGCTGGGTTGGTGAAGGTGTTCCAGAGCGAACAAAAGGATATTTTAATGCTCATTTTTCATCAGTTGCTAAATATTTTAATAATTATCATGTACAGATAACTGCTAGAAGTTCAGATGATTTAAGTGAAAAAATTATTCTAGATAAAATTGCCAATTCTTCAGGTTCAAAATATAATAATGCAGCAAATAAGGGTAGTGTTCCCTTAAGACCAAAATATAAACCTCAAGCTTTAGGTGCAGCAGAGGAAGATTGGGGCGATGCAGAAACAGTTGAAAACAATACATTTTCAAAGGTTCAATCATCTTATCAACCTACCAAAGTTGATGTACATTCAAGTAGAAATGTTGATCGACCAGAACCTGTAAAATCATCATATGAACCAGTTGGTAAAGTTGACATTGCAGCAATTAAAGCACAAGCTAAAACTAATTCTAATAGTAATAAATTTAGTGATAAACCAGAGAAAGTTGCTTCATCATATCAACCAGTCGGTAAGGTTGATATTGCAGCAATTCGAGCACAAGCTAAAAAAGCCAATTATAAAGATACAATCGAATCAACCCCTGTTAAAACTGAAGTTAATAATGATAATGGTGTTGATAATAAGCCATCATCTGGTACTATCAAAGATCGAATGAGTGCATATGATTCAGCAAGATTAACTTCATTACCAAAACCAAAAGTTCAGAATAGCGTTGCATCAAGGTTTACTCCTTCATCAGCTGGACATGGTACTGCTCCTGCATTACCAACTGATGCTTATGGTATTAAAAGTAGTGCTTCTTCTGGGTTTAAAAATTTTGCTACTGAAAATGGTAAAACCCCTGCTCAGTTATGGGCTGAAAAACATGCAAAGAAATCATCAACTTCATCAACTCCAGCTCAAGAATCTACTCCAGAACCAGTTAATAGTTCAATTGAACGATCAGCTTCTCCACAACAAGAAGAAAATAAAGATGATAATAAAGAAGATGAAGATTATGTTAAACCAAGTATTTCTGATCTAAAGAATAAATTTTCTAATACTACAATTCAAGATACTAATACTAGAAGTGTACCACCACCTCCAGCACCAGCTACTTCCAATGCAGGTGGATTCAGTGATTTAACTAGTAAATTTGCAAAGAGCGCTAGTAACACACCACCGCCACCACCAAAACGAGAATCATCTCCAATTAGAATTGCTAACCCAGTAGCGGCAGATGATGATGAAGGGGAAGAACAAAAAGAAAAGACTCCAGAACCAGAATTAGAACCAACAAGAAGAAATTTACCACCTCCTCCACCACAACGAGATGTTGAACCAGCTCCAATTGGTGGGAATAATGCGATTAATGCAGCTCAACAAGCTGTTGCAAGTGCAGTTGGTAATGCTCCACCACCTACACCTGCTCGTGCAGAACCAGCAACAAAAGATGAAGGCGCTACTGCAATTGCAGAATTTGATTATGAAGTAGCAGAAGAAGGTGAAATTGGCTTTGCAGAAGGTGAAAAAATTACTAACATTGAATTTGTTGACACAGATTGGTGGCAAGGTGTTAATGCTAAAGGTGAAACTGGGTTATTCCCGGCTAACTTTGTTGAACTACAAAATGATGGTGCTGCTAAAGAAGATTCTGCTCCAACTGCATCTGCATCTTCTCCAGCACCAGCACCAGCACCAGCTGCTTCTGAACCAGTAGCTCCTGCTGCACCAGCTGCTGATGAAGGTGCAACTGCTATTGCTGAGTTTGATTATGAAGTTTCAGAGGAAGGCGAAGTTGGCTTTAGTGCAGGTGAAAAGATTACTAACATTGAATTCGTTGATACAGATTGGTGGATGGGTACAAATTCCAAAGGTGAAAGTGGGTTATTCCCAGGTAACCATGTTGAACTGGTTTAAGATATTACTTTGTTAGATGTAAAGTAGAGTAGAGTAGCGATAGAGAAGAGAGTCATGGTTATTGTATCGGAGCTAGATGCTTTGATGTATAAAATAACAGAAGTTTATTTCGTTTTATTATTATTATTATTATTTAGTTTTATTGTATAAGAAATAAAAGCACTTTTTAAGTTATATATTTCTTTCCATTGTAGGCTTAATGAAGGTTTGGATTTTACAATAATGATCTTAGAGCTAGCATAACATCGGCTGAATGCAAAAGTTTTGAAAGTATGGGGCACCAGCAACAAAAGCAGGGTCCTACAAGCTATTACAATCGTTTTATCAATCAGATTATTATGAGTATTCCTCTACTTGGTTATAAGTTGATATTTTGCATGTCATATGCACCAGTAACATGCGAATAGTAACATTAACAACTCCCAGGTTCAAAATACCTAAAACCTTCTATAATTTAGAAATAATAGCCTATCTATCTTAAACATGTAAAGTTTTTAAACTGGGAACAACTATAAAATGCTTAAGTTTCATAGATATATGCCACTTGTACTTGTACAGCTGAGGATCGGGTCTCTTGTTTATTTTAGTATTGGCACGTCGATGCCACCGTACAGAAGGCTCATTAATTGTCTTCAAGAAACGATCGATTACTAGTCTTGATCCACCAGCATTGCAGCCATAATTTCAGCAATGGCTAGATATCCAAACTTCTGGAGCCCATAATTCTATGACCCCTCAGTCGAGATCATAGTCCATCAGATGCTCTGTAAAGCGTATACAGGAATCCGAGCTCAGCTTAGAGGATATAAGCACCAGGAAGCTTCAAGCGGCGGGTAAAACTTAAGAATTCACCCCACATGGGTTATTTTGAAACCCCACCAAATTCCGCACTAGAATTCCTCTCACAGCCTTATTTCCGCGATAAATTCAAATCAAGCTTATAAGTTGTAGTTCCGCATATTTGTCTGGCTTTTAAATCGTAGATGTAAATGTTTAAGATCTCTAATATCGCTTCTTCATAAATATAATTAGACTATAATCGCCATTAACCATTCACACTTTTGAAGGACTTTACTACTTATCATATAATTCTCACTAGAAGCACTCTACAGAGCTAGCAAAAGTTACAAAAGTTTAGAAAGAGATTTTAAAAGTTCAAACATTAATCAACAAACAAAACCAAGCATAGAATATTTAGCTATAAATAAATAACAGTACAAAAAAATGCATATGCTAATTAGAAGATTTTCACAACATCTTAAACCATCGAACCAACCATTATCTGGAATCAAGGTTGTTGATCTAACAAGAGTATTGGCAGGTCCATACTGTACACAAATTTTAGGTGATATGGGAGCAGATGTTATTAAAATCGAGCACCCAACAAGAGGTGATGATACAAGAGCATGGGGTCCACCATTTGCAAATAATGGTGAAAAAACGGGTGAGAGTGCATATTATTTAGGAGTTAACAGAAATAAAAGATCATTAGGATTGAATTTCCAGGATAAAAGAGGTCAAGAATTAATCAAAAAATTAGTTAAACAAGCAGATGTTTTAGTGGAAAATTATATCCCAGGTAATTTAAAAAAATATGGGTTAAGCTATGAACAATTAAAAGAAATCAATCCAAGTTTAATTTATACTAGTATTACAGGATATGGTCAAACAGGTCCTTATAAACATCGACCTGGGTATGATGTTATGGTTGAAGCTGAGTTTGGGTTAATGCACATTACTGGTGAACCCCAAGGGTTACCTGTTAAAGTTGGTGTTGCAGTTACTGATTTAACTACTGGGTTATATGCAGCTAATTCTATTATGGCAAGTTTAATTCAACGTGGTAAAACTGGTAGAGGTCAACATTTAGATGTTTGCTTAAGCGATTGTCAAACTGCCACTTTAGCTAATATTGCATCAAGTTGTTTAATTAGTGGGAAACCGGATGCTGGTAGACAAGGAACTGCGCATCCATCAATTTGTCCATATCAAGCCTATGAGACTAGCGATGGTCAAATTATGATTGGTGGTGGTAATGATAAACTATTTTTATTAGTTTGTGATGCACTAGAAAAACCAGAATGGAAAGTTGATGAAAGATTTAAAAGTAATGCTTTAAGAGTTGCTAATAGAGATTCATTAAATTCCATGATTAATGATACTACTAGCACAAAGAGCACTAATGAATGGATTCAAATTTTTGAAAAGTTCTCATTCCCTTATGCACCAATTAATGATATCCAAACTACTTTAAATCATGAACATACAAAAGCTAGAAATATGGTTGTTGAAGTTCAACATCCATTATGTGGACCAGTAAAACTAGTCAACTCTCCAGTTAAATTTTCTGATACTCCTACAGAAATCAAAACTCCACCTCCAATGCTAGGTGAACATACTGAACAGGTTTTGGAGGAATTGGGGTATTCAAAAGATGAAATCTTACAATATAGATCAGAAGGTGTTGTAAATAAGTAATGAGAAGATAAAATAATTAATGAATTATGATAATGTTGAATAAATAAATAATAAATAAATACTGAAAGTAAATTTTCTATCCTCCTCTTTAATTCGAGGTATTGTATAATGCAGTCTATAGATTCTGTAAATGTAAATGATAATGCTTATTTCTTAGCAGCTGCAATCCATAATTTGTAATATGAAAACCAGCCTGATGCATACCCAGCTAAAATCTGTAATAGATCGGCGTCCAGTTTAAAAACATCAATTGAGCAAAAAATCCAATCACCCAGTAATTTTCCAAATGATAAGAAATTTGACTCTGATGGGCTATTTATATATTTATAATACGCATTTTTAATGTTAAAACTAATAGCAATAAACCATGATAAAGTACCATAATGATCTGCTTCACCAATCAAAGCTTTATCAGTTAAAACGCCGATTTTACCTAATGAGATAATATCATCACATATCGCAGTAACAAAATCCATTCCCTCAACTAATAAATCTTCACCTTTTAGTTTTACTTTTGCTAAATTTGATGCACTTTCTAACCAGTTACCAAATCTCATTAATAGTCTCCATAATGATAATGTAGATGCTATTTTACTGATTCGATCATTTTTCACTCCAGAATATAGGATCAGTTTACATGTATACTGAATGATTTTGAATGTTTTATCTCTACCACCTTTATCTCCCAATAATGCAATAAATGTGTCCATTCTTTTAAAAATTTGATTTGCCTTGGTATATTGAATGGACCAGATGAAAAATAGTGGTTGTGTCCAAAGATTAGTATTAAGTTGCCTGTGATTGGAAAATAGTTACAAGAGCCCAAATGTTGAAAAGGATATGACGATCTATAAATAGTGGAGTGTGAATTCTTGCCGAAAAAGGGTTCAAAAAAGTCTGTGTGCCTAAATGTTCTAGCGTAAGGTTGTTGCGCCCGTGGGGGCCGATTATTTGGAATCCGAGGTGAAAAAAAAAAAAATCCCAATAATAAATAAATACTAACGTTGAAACACGCTAACAACACGATCTGATAAAAACAATAAATACAAAACACGATAAATATATTCTATCAACACATTATTCTATGACAAAATGGACGCGCATTTAAATGTTTTTGATATCGAGAAAGAATATAAATCACGCCAGAGAAATGGGCATAAACATAGATTAGAATCTGGGGAGTTGATGTTAAATCCAAATCCTTTATTATTTAATCAAGAACTACAACGACGAAAGGAAGTTTTCGAAAATTTAAAAGTAACCTATTTAGAACAAGAAACCAAAGAAAAATTCCTTCGAAGCATATTAAATGACCCACCATCATTAGTTGAACAATCTGATTTGGAAAAAATCCGGCAAGAAAATAAGCAAAAAAAACAAACTTTAAAGCAAAATAAAATACATCAAGAAAATTTGGAAAATCAATTAACAGAAACTAGTAGACAAGTATGCATGGATTATGAAATCTTAAATCAAAAAGCTAAAGATACTATACAAATGCAAAATGAATTAAAAAAAATGCAACAAGAGATTGATGAGTTAACCAAGCAACAAGAACAATTAGAATTGCCCAAATATAACGATCCTGATATGAATTTACCTGCTCCAGAATTGAAGAATTTAGCTCAAGAGTATAATAAACAACATGAAGCTATTAATCAGGAATTGCTGGAACTGAATAATAAACAGCGTCAAGCTTCATCAGAAAAACAAAGCTTGAACAATGAATTGTCAAGATTAGAGAAAGAAAACTCTCAAATCCAACAAAAAGCACAGCAGCTAATTAACCAAGGAACCACTCAACAACAACAAAACAATGATTCAACTGCTAAATATTATAAAGCAATGAATACTATTTTATCGTCATTAACATGAGAAAGATTATTGTTGACTATTGAACCAATCTGGGGTAGGTTGATGGTTTAAAAATGCTCCAACTGCACCTAAATAACCTTCATGTCTTAAAAAATATGCTTTTTTCTCACCTTGAGACCAAAAGTTAATAGCATAAGATAAAGTATTCATGGTTTGTGGATGACCTCGAATATAACTACCAGCAAAATAAATATGTTCTAATGAATGTCTTTGAGCTTGTAAATAAGAAATCTGACCAATATTATTTGAAATAGCATATAATAAAGATCTACTAATATCAGATGAATTGAACATTTCTCTTCTATCTTCTAAATCAACTTTTCGACTTTCTTTAAAGACTTTACCAAAAGATGATGCAATTGCTGTAGCTTTTAATCCAATTCTTCCATATTCAGAACCATAAATATCACCAACTAACATATCAACATTAGCATTATCACCTTCAGCTGCCATTTCCAACATTTCATCATAACTTGCAGCATCAGTTAATAAACTTAATAATCCCCATAATGTACCGCCACCTAATGATGACCCACCAATTCGAACAAAATTTTTAGGTCCAATAACTTTTAACATTGAAACACCTGAACCAATGTTTACTAATAAATATGGATAAATATTTGGTCTTGATTCTGCAAATGACATTGGTTTATCAACACTATATGTGAAAACTTCTTCGGGAATTTGTGTAATGAAAAAATCTAATCCATTAATTAAACATTCCATTTCATCAGCTCTTGTAATTTCAACCCCTAATCTTTCCTTCATTAAATCATAAAATTTATATGAACCACCACCTGTTGCCATGATATGTTGATCACCATTCTTACTTATTAATCTCGCCATAAAATCAATACAATCATGGATTTTTTCAGTTTCGAATTTGGTGAAATTTAATCTACCACCTTGATTCACTTTGTCTCTAGTAAAGTAAACAATTTTTGCCAAACTACCACCAATATCTACTGCGATATGTGATACTTCGGCGGTATGATTTGGTAATGCAATATCTCTTGTATCTGGAGGTGTTAATCGGCCATCTACTTGATCTTGATCCACAATAAACGCTTCTTTAACGTTTATCTGAATAGCCCCGGGGCTCATTTTTCTCAAATCATATGTAGCTATTCCTTGTAATTCTTTACTTGCTCGACGTTCGCTAGCTGTCGTCATTTTTTTGATAATTTATTCTATTTATGTTGTAATTTTGGGGGTGTAGTAGTTATTGATAGTTTAAGTTTAAAAGGAGAAGTGAATGTATGAATAGAGTTGACTAATTGTGGGATTATGATTTTATTTAACTACTCGCATAATTTTTCCAACACTCCAATTGTTGAAGGGGGAAAAAAAAAAGAAGAAAAAAAAAATTATTATTTGTTCGGCTTGTTGAGTTGTTTAAGCTGTTGTAGTTTTTTTTTTTTTTTTTTGTACCACTTATAAGAAACTTTTCAACCGTTGGATTGTAATTGTTTTAGTTATGCTTGAGATGGCGATCGATCGATCGTTCAACAGAGCTTATCACTGCGTGAATGCCTGCGTGGAGAAAAAAAATTTCCATTAAACCGGCCCCGGCACCGATGGCTATAAGCGCTATGGTACAGGCTGAATCATCTGGGAGTGATACTCCAAACCCTTAGAGTTTCCACCAGACTGGAGAAAAAAAAAACCTGGACTCGGTGGAAAATAGTGGTGCGACACTTGCATCAACCGAATAGGTTGTACTTACTAAGAGGCTGAGGCTTGACAAAGCCATTCTACTGTACCTGAAATTACCAATGCGATGATCAAGTTTACAAAATTATATGTTTCTTAACTTTAAGCCGTTCAAAGCGGGGATGAATAGAATTTTCATCGGCTCTTGAAGGATTAAAGCTATAGTTATAGTACCTTGATATGGTATAAGCAAATCCAGGATAATTAGCTGCCATTACAAATACCAAATATTATTTAGTGTAGATGCTTATTAACCAGAAATTTCTCCGTGCTTTTAATATGAAATTTTCCAGTCAAAAACAATTGTTTGGGTGAAATATGGGATTAGATTGTGGTAATCAGTGGTTCATTATGCCTGCAATGATGAACTACTTTGGGTTCTTTAATTATTTAGTGGGGAAATTTTTCACTTTCATGAAAACTCGGCTCCAAATCGGATAGTTTTTATTTCGGCTCATTAAGCGGGATCTCGCTCACACGTCATTTATAAAAGTTACCCGCTGCTTACACACATTGTGTAATTTCATCCGGGTCGGCCTTTCGGGTTTATTTTTTTTACTGAGGCAGTAGTCGTCTTACCGCTGTTTGAAGCCTCTAACCTTGGTGGATTTATACATAGAAATCCTTCCTACCTGTAAGTGCTAATACACCTGCCAGATTATTGTTCAATGACTAACTAAAATGACTATAGACTAAAACTTAAATCTTTGTAAATTAAATAAATGTGGAGAATACTTATTGATTGTTGAATTATGATGGTTATAGATAAAATTAATGCGTGGAAATTATAAGATGATTTAAATTGTACTCGATCGAGATTTTAAGTCTAGCTTTATCCAGGTTGTCTAATAGGATCAATCGTACCACAAACAGTGTGTGTTATAGCAAGGCCTGTTTGTTAATTATAGACTTGATCTGCTATAAACTTTAATCAAATTTTTATACCTCATCGATCAATCATAAGGCTTTTATGCTCGATTCAGTTTTTATACTCATAAAATATTTCGAGCTTAATTAATAGCTAGCTATAATTATTATAATTACAGGCCGGAATTTTTATAATTAGCCTTATTAAACTACATGTGTTTACTTGAAGTTTTAGATCAGAAAGGTATTTAGAGTACTAAATTTATATAGAACGGCGATCATAATTATACTTATTACTATTTTATATTTTTTAAAAGCTATCACATTATAAGTTTTCTAGTGTTATGAGATAGGAATCAGTCCATTTTTTGTTGAATTGAAAATTTTAGCTGCTAGATATATCATTATTACAAGTATGATAGGAGGCAATGCTTGCCAATATATGCATAACTGAAAAACCAACAACTTACAGTAGGCAGATCAATTTTATCACTATATATTATATTATTGGTTTAGGCAGATAACGTTATGTCCAATTATAATTTAATCCGCTATAAATCTGCATTCAGTTGTTGGGGGCTCAACCAGATTATAGCTAGCATGCTTTTTAAATTTCTAACACTCAACGTCAGCTTCTAGTTAATTTATAATTATGGTCACTACTGTTACCAGGGACTTAAAAAAAACAAAAAACGATTGCAATCAGCCACGATGTAAACTCGATCGATCGATCTAAATGTATCTTATTCCACAAATATCATACGATATTTTGATCCAAGAATTAGTATAATTTTCTCAATAAAAGATAAAAAATCTTTAAGTTGGTGATATACTTGTATATACCTAAATTAATCTTTTATATTACTAATACTCTATGATCTTTCAAAAATATATTATTGATTGAAGAATTTATCAGCATTAAGAAAGAATGAGCCTATTTATGTTAAAAAGAAACTGCCATCTGGTTTGGTGGCATGGTGCTAATTTATCATTTAATATGATAGCTTCAAAATTTTGCATACCCAAGGCACCTTAAGTAACAATTAATTTCTTACCATCCAACATTTTAATAAGCATATCATATCTCAAGCAGTGTGTGTTATAGCTGCTTTTGATGACACAAGTTCGAAATTGAATACTCTCATACCTAAAGGAACTGAACTTTTACAATATTCCTTTTGACCAATGCTAATTGATTACTATAGTTTATAGACTCTCTCAAAAATAATGCACAGTTATTTTTGCTCTCAAAGGTAATATATTATTCTATATATTATGATTATATATATTCAAATTATTTAGATCTATATTTTCCATAGAAGGCCTAGTCAAGTAAATAAATACCACAATAATGTTATTTAGACGTTGATGCTTAATTTGGACATGTGCTAGAAAATTAACTATAACAGTTTTTTATTGCAGATTGAATGTATACATGAGCTTGGTGATATATGCCACTAAGTGATTATGATGCGGTTAAACTTACACATGCTATTACTGGAAACGCGTGAGGTGAGACTAAACTACTTAAAGTGTGCGGCTCAAATTTATAAATAATAAAAAATGATAAACGCTCATATAAACAAAATAATTCAATGCAATTTAATAAATTATAGCATCAAAAAATAAAACAAGAAATTTTTTGAACTTAACTAATTAAATTTAAATTCTAGCTGTTATAATCAACATTATAAGCAAGTTTTGCTATATTCCTTCAATATATTATAAACAAATGACACATTTCGATAATGCGGGAATTCCTATAGAGCAGGGAAGACCTAAAGCCAAACCTAGGAGACAAAATTTACAAAGGCCATTAGCTAGTACACCAACAACCCCAACAGGAGAAAGATTATTAGGGACTGTATATGTACGGCCAAACCCCGATGTAAGATTAAATCCAAGAGTCTTACATAATTCAGAACCAAAAGATTTATTAAAACAAACACTAAAATTTGGAAAAGATTTTAATCAAAAGCAGCAACCCTTCCAACAAAATTATTTTATAAAAGATGAGAATGATCATGTATTAGATTTTTTAGTTCAAGCTGGTCGACGCGATTTATATGAAGCATGGTTTTCAACACCATTATTTGAAGATAGAACATTAAGACAATTAAATCTAGAAACCACTAGAATATTAGATGATATTCATAAGTTAGTTCGTGTATATCTGAATGAGGTACCTTCAATGCCGAATATAATAAATTTGCTGGAAGAGTTTAATAAGGTTACTTCACATCTAGAAAATACACACCAGGCAATGTTAATGATGATAAATCTTGAATTAGATGCGAAAGTTACAGGTGATCAATTAGTATCAAGAAGAAAATGGTTTTATACTCAAAATAATATGATTTTAGGGCTATGCTTTACTGAAGTTCCTACTAATGAAAAATTAACAGCTACAATGGTTGTATCAGTTTGTGGTAGATGCTTTGAAATTAATTTTCATGGTGCAACTTGTGATAGATATATAGAAATTAGAACTTTGTTTTTGAATCATTTTGAAAGTAGTGAAATTCAAGAAATTCAAGATGATGTTACAAAAGAACAAGAAAGGCTTGAATTGATTAAACAGAATTTTCGAAGTTTGGGGTATCAAACGGGGATGAGGAATTATATTGTTTTTTCTGGTCAACAAATTGGTGTATCAATTATTGTAAGGTTTGATGATTCTAAAGTTTCACCAAATGATCCGATTACTAAATATTTTGAAGATAGTCGGGTAGAGGTTTATATTTTGTCCGAAAAATATACTTGTTTTCCTAGAGGTCCTTTAGTTTTTTTGCAGTCTTATAATTAATTAGTTGATTGATTGATTGATTATACCTTTGCTAGCACGTTTAATTATTAATATCATGCATATTTTCATGATTATTTATCGTAGTTGTTGGTGATTTGAGCTATATAATAATTTTTAGTTAGATCTGGAACTTTATAGAGATCTTTATTAGTGGCAGCATGGCCGAACTCTTATTGAAGAAGATTATTTGTAATTTCAAAAAGCAAGTAAATGATTTTAATAATTTACAGTTTGGCACAGAATCTTGATAGTTTATATATATATATTTGATCAGATCAAAAACGGTTTCCATGTTTAGAAACACGCTTCAAAAAAAAAAAAAAAAAAAAAATCTCACCTGAATTTTCCAGAAAACTGTGGCTTGAACATTTTCGGAGTGCTTAAACTTTAATAAATCCGACGAAAACTTACATAATCAGCCACTACCAGACTTTAGGAAATTTACATAATCATTCTTCTTACGAAAAAATCAGGATATTTCGGATCTAATTTTACGAGACACGAAAAAAAAAAAAAAGGTCAGATCAAACAACAACCCAATTTCAATTTTCTTCACAATTTATATAAAATACCTAAAATCACCACCCACATTTTATTACAATACAAGTAATCAATTACAAAACAAAAATGTTATCAGAAGTCATCAAAACTACATTCAATAAAGCCAGAGAAAACGGAGCTGTTGTTTTCACAGAAAGTGAACAAATTAGAACAGTCGTAAATGGTGTTCAATATTTATATACATTAGCTCCAGCATTAGCCAAAAAACCAGCTAAACAAGAACAGCCATCATCAACATTAACAAAAGAACAACCAAAATCCCCATGGGATCCAGTTGAGTCAGACTTATTAATTGAAGATGATTTCGAATCTAATTATAAATTAGTTCTAAACAAATATGCCATTATACCAAAACATTTTTTAATGGTTACAAAAGAAGTTAAACCACAAAACTCACCATTAAGTCCAGAAGATTTATCAGCAGCATTTAAAGTATTAAAACAAGTCAATGAATCTGGCGATAGACATGTTGGCTTTTTCAATTGTGGTGAACAATCAGGTGCATCAATTGCCCATAAGCATGTTCAATTTATGGAATTACCAAGAGATTTTAAACCATTCGTTGATGAGTTAATTGAAGTTAATCCAGAATATACTGAAGGACAACGACCTTTTACTGATACTAGATTACCTTTTGCACATTTTATCGTACCAGTTCCAACAAATCCTGATGGAGATCAATTAGGTTTTAGATATTCAACTATTATGTCAAGAATTTTAACTTCATTAAGAGAAAATGAAATTAGTGGATCACCAAGTTATAATTTTGTTTTTACAGAAAATTGGATGATGGGTGTTCCAAGAAAACAAGAAAAGCATGAAGGTAGAAGTATTAATAGTGTTGGTACTATTGGTATGTTGTTAGCTAGATCTAATGAAGATTTGGAATTTTTCAAATCGGTAGGTCCCGATACTGTCTTGGAAAGTGTTGGTTTACCTGCAGTTGATATTGAAAAAAAAGAAGGTGAATATGACTATTAATTTTTAGTGCGCCAGATTTTATTTTTTTTTCACATATTAATAATTTTTCACACATATAATCTAGATATTTCTCTTTTTTTTTTTTTCACATCATATAGAATTTTTCAATACATTTAATAATAGAGAAAATGAGAGCTGCAAATATTTCAAGAAACACAAATGAAACTAAAATTCAAATTGCACTAAGTCTTGATGGTGGTCATGTTGAACTAAAAGAATCATTATTTGCTAAAAAAGATACGGATGATCATGCAAAACAAGCAACCGGAGGCCAGATTATTAATGTTCAAACTGGGATTGGCTTTTTAGATCATATGTTGCACGCATTAGCAAAACACGGTGGTTGGAGTTTGTTAATTGAATGCATTGGTGATTTACATATTGATGACCATCATACAAGTGAAGATGTTGGTATTGCGTTAGGTGAAGCATTTAAAGAAGCTTTAGGTGCTGTCAAAGGTGTTAAAAGATTTGGTAGTGGGTTTGCACCATTAGATGAAGCATTATCAAGAGCTGTTGTTGATTTATCAAATCGACCATACGCAGTTGTTGAATTAGGTTTAAAAAGAGAAAAAATTGGTGATTTAAGTTGTGAAATGATTCCTCATGTTTTAGAATCTTTTGCTCAAGCTGCCGCTATTACTATGCATGTTGATTGTTTAAGAGGTTTTAATGATCATCATCGATCAGAATCTGCTTTCAAAGCTTTAGCTGTTGCAATTAAAGAAGCTATTAGTTATACCGGTAAAGATGATGTCCCAAGTACTAAAGGTGTTTTACGATAATTCTTATCGTTCAACTATTATAGTTGATAATTTATTTATACATTTATTCATTAATATATACAGTTTTGTTTTTTCTCTTATAATTAAACATTTAACGTCTGTTTGATTAAATCAAAAAATGCATTATTTTGTTCTTTATTTCCTACCTGAGTACTCCCTTCCACAACTTCAAATCGTTTTGATCGGTTACTACTCTTAATAGATAATGAGTTTTTTGGTTTGTTACTAGTATACATTTTGACCCCACCATCAGAATCTAATGATAAACTATCAACATTATATTGTGAAGTATATCTATGCAAAGTGTTTGAATTAATTTTTTTAGCGGAAAACCCTACTATTGGTGATGAACAACTACCAACAAATCCAGCAGCCGCAACTAAATGACCACTAGAATCTAATGGTCTACCAGTAATTGTTGATTGGTTAGTAAACCCATTTGGTGTATTTGTTAATGATCCAGGTAATGAATATAGTGTACCTGCTGTAGCTATAGGTGAACTATTGACCCGTTTAATATCATTTTTATAATTTAAAAACGAATCTAATGTTGATTTAAGTGATGGGTCTTTATCATTATTCATTGCCCATCCATGATATTCTTTCCTACTTTTAGTAATTTTATTATTATTATTATTATTATAAATATTAGTTTTTGGCGTTGATCCATGAAACAGCGAAGTTAACTGTGAATTCGATTCATCTTCTGTTGACAAATATTTCGGAATTGGTTCAATTGGTTTATATATTGATTGTAATCTTTTAATTCTCATTGCTTGACCAGAGCCCAAATCATAATTAGGTATACCATATTCTGTATCCAACTGTTTTGGTACAATAAATTTTGATCTCCATGGTAATGGTGATTTTAATCCATAGTTTTTTCTATAATTTGATGCAGGTGTGGAGGTAATTACTTGGCCTTTTGGGACTCGAGGATTATAATCAAACTGGGGTGCATTTTTATTATATTGCGGAAGTGAAACCAATCGTGAATTCTGTAGCTGCTTTCTGAACATATATACAATTATAGATGGATTGACGGGGGTATGCTTGATTGAAAATGGTTGAATGCTTTATAGGTCTGAACGAAAAAAGAAAGGGAAAAAAAAAAAATTGGTGATGTGAAGATTTGAAAAATTTCGATGTTAGTGGTTCGTGCGAGCGTTTGCACTCTAAAATGCAAAGGTTATTGGGAATCTCCGATCGTGTTAGTGGTGCTGGAAAGTGGTACGCGGCTTTTGATATGTTGAGCCTCACGAAGTTTATAACTTTATTAGACTCTTGAACAAAAATTATTACTATTTATTTTGCTTTCATTAGTTAGCTTGATGATAAATTTCACATGCATTCTTATTCTTTAAATAGCTCTAGTTATTAATATAAACTCGTTATTCAGTTCTGATGATTAAAATTTTGATTACAAGTATACGTGCGTTCTATCCGAACATAGGATAGAGATAGGAATTATACAGGTCGTATGGGATACATATACTGTATCATGCTAAATTGTAAATGAAAAAATATTATAATTGTGTGAGATAAATCTTAGACTCATTAATGCTCACTATAGATAGTAGATTTACTGATGTTGGAATTTATTTGACATTGGCTTAGGTCGTATCATAATCGATGCTTAAGTCAATTGAAACATATAACTTGATTGTATTGGTAAGCCTGGCCGAGTTAAACTCATTTTAAAGATGGTGTTGGTCCATTATCCACCACACATGTATATATCATATATCAATCAATTGATTCCTTATGTGCACTTTGTGTATCCAATACTCTTGATTAAACGCTTGAATCTCGAGTTAGTAAAACCTAAAACTAGAGATGCTGATATACAATGTAGTCATTGCCATTAAAAATATTGATAAGGTTTGAGAATCACTTTATGGGTGGTTGGGCTGATAGCAAAGATTGTAATAGCTCTCTCGATTTTAAACAGCCAAGGGAGTCGGTAAAAAACAATATATACAAACCGTTACTAGTATCATATATTTGGAAAGTTACATTTAAGCCTTATAGTAGCTATAGATAAGATGGGTGTTTTTTAACAATTACAACATATATCACTTGATTAGTGAAAACGGTAAGGTGGCTACTGAAAGGTCTATAGATAAAAAATAGAGCTGAAGGTTGTAATTTTAAATACAAGCTCTAATTTTTAGCTTCCGCTCCGGTAAAATAATAAGGCACTAATAATACTGTCTGTTATACTCTCACGCTACAAAATTAAGCTTCAAGCGGGGGTAAGTTATTACCAGCTAAGCTATAAGCTTATGTAATTTTACAACCACTTGAACTCAAACTTGATCAGTTATCTGTAACTTAAACCGCCGGATTAAATTTCACCTCTCTTAAATTATTTTTCTACAAACTCAACTCCTTAATTCCAAATCATCATCACATTACTAAGAACTAGACAAGTTAATAATACAAAAATAGAATGTCACGATCTAATGTGACAAAAGTGACAGACCTATATCGACGGGATGAAGTGATAGGTCGAGGTAATTTTGGTACAGTTTATAAAGGTATCAATAAAGAAACAAAAAAAGTAGTTGCAATCAAAGTTTTAAATTTAGATACTATTGAAGATGATTTAATTGATATTCAACAAGAAATTAGTACATTATCACAACTAAGTCAAAGTGAAGCATCAAATATTACAAAATATTTCGGTTCATATTTAAATGGTACAAAATTATGGATTATTATGGATCTGTGTGCTGGTGGATCAGTACGTACTCTATTAAAACCAGGTAAATTCGAAGAAAAACATATAGCTGTTATTATCAGAGAGGTTTGTATTGCATTACAATACATTCATAAAGAAGGGATCATTCATCGTGATATTAAAGCTGCTAATATTTTAATTACAAATAGTGGTAGTGTAAGATTATGTGATTTCGGGGTTGCAGCAAAAGTAACATCGAATAAAGTTAAACGGTCTACTATTGTTGGTACACCATATTGGATGGCACCAGAAGTTATTACAGAAGGTGCTTTATATAACACTAAAGCAGATATCTGGAGTTTGGGTGTTACTGTTTACGAAATTGCAACAGGTAATCCTCCTTACTCAGATCAAGAAGCTATGAGAGCTGTTATGTTAATTCCTCGTCAAAAACCTGCAAGATTAGAAGGATCACAATATTCTCCAGCATTAAAAGAATTTGTTGCTTGTTGTTTAGATGAACATCCAGAAGAACGATGCTCAGCAGAAGAATTATTGAAATTAAAATTTTTAAAAAATTCTAGACAATATAATACAACAATTTTAAAGGAAATTGTTCAAAGATATTTTACATGGAGAGAAAGAAATAATGTTAGAGATTCTATTGCATTAATTAAGGGTATAAAAGAAAGTGATGATTTTAGTGATGATAATAAAGAAGATTTAAGTGATAGTGAATCAGTGTGGGATTTTGATACTTCTGATATTACAACTTTTAATTACGGTATTATGAGTCCAATAAGAAAAAATAGTCCACCACCAACAATGAATCAATCAAGTATTGATCAAGCATCATTAAGTGGGTTAGGATTCCAATATCCTCATCATGGCTCAATAACACCTCAAATGTCAATACCAAGTGGATTTGCATCAAGTGAATCAACAATGAGAGCTCCTCCACCACCTGCAATTGATCCAAATGCTCCGAAATCTTTGTTGCAATTATTTGATGATGGTAGTAATAATATTATCAATAATAATAATAATAATAATAATAATGAATATTCACCGGGCCAATTATCAGCACCAATGTTGTCACCTGTAACTGATTTCCATCATCCAAAACCACCATCTGGATTATCAGCAGTAACTCAACCTACAACTCCAACAATTGAAATTGAAATTCCTGAATTTGATTCATTGGATGCTAATACAGCTCCAGTACCAATGAATAATAATATGCATCAAAAACCTCAAGCACCTCCTCCTCAAGTTCCTCAACAACAACAAACTATTCATAGTTCACAACCGCCCCCAGTTCCTCCGCAATCAGCTGCAAGATCTAGATCATCTACTTTATCAAACACAGTAACACCCGCATCATTACAACAGTTAAACTTACCTCCAGTCCCACCTATACCAGCAATGTCATCTGAACCTCAACAATCATCACCATCATCACCAACTCAACCAACTGCTTCTTCTTCCCCTACTACAGCTACTGCACCACAACCTTCTACTTCTAACAATAGCAATGCATCTATATTACCGGCACCTCAAATGCCACATGCAAATAATACCATGCGCCGCACCCCATCACCTAAAAGAATGGCACCAAAGAATAATAATGGTACATCACCAACCAAGCAACCTCCTCAACCATCACAAATTGGTGGCTCTGCTTCAACATCAATGAAACCATTAGTAAGATCAAAATTAGGTGAGTCTAATTCACAACAAAATGATGAGAAATCAAATACTACTACTACTACTACTACTACTACTAATAATAATACTAATAATAATAATAATAATAATACTAACAATGCGACTAATAACAATGCTAACAGTACTAATGGGAGACGAAAACCAACTCTAAGAATGCATATTGCAATGCCACCACCTACGCTGCCATCTTTAAATAGTTCGACAGAACATCATAATTTAATGCATCATTCACATCCTCCTCAAGATGATACACTAAGTTTCCCTCCTATACCAAAATTAGATACAAGTATTTTATTGGATAGTACGCAGAAACAGGATGTAGTAAACCATTTGGATATGTTATTAGATGGGTTCAGTGTGGGGCTGGCTAGCCTTGAGGAAGGATTGTATAATTTAGTCACTTAAAAAAAGAACTGTATGTAATAACTTAATTTATTGTTTTACCAAATAAAGTATTTAAAAAAATAGTAGAGTAAATAGAGGGGTTGTAAACGTATGTGCATGATTAAATGGATTTGTTAAAAATTGGAGATTGTATTTCTTTTTTTTTTTATTGAAATGCTTATTTCTTGATGATCATGTTATCTAAATCTCGTCTTTCAAAAGCTTCAGCTTCAGCTTCTAACAAATATGGAACCAAGTATGAAACATCCTAAAAAAATATTGTTAGTCTTTTCTTGTAAAGTTTGTTTTGAATATAAAACGCGAAGAGATGAAGTTGGACTATTCAATTAGATAGTAGAATCGTAGAATAGTAAAATTATAATTATAGTAACGTATGCCTTCATTTGATTGATCTCTTTTGTAAATTTGCGTGTTACTACATGCGATTGCATATTTAGATGCCTAATAGTCACTGATCTATCTATAGATAGATAGAAACCTGTTAGCCCATGTAGCAGCATATCAATTTAACATTTAAAAACCGTCGTAGATAATTGCTAATACGAAATCGAACTGAAGGTCCATCTAATGTTTACTAGTTATATGCCCTTGTGAATTTCTCAATAATAAAAATCTATCACTCTATAATCAGCATACCTTTCTACTTTCCTATCCAGATATTCTTTTAAATTTCTGGAGCTTTAATATTTAATGATAATTCTTCAACTAACCATCTCTAGCGCAATAAAATGTTCAAATTAATTACAATAATCAAATACTTACTTCTTCTGGTTTAAGTTGTTGTTCTTTTGGCAATAATTTATGAGAAAGGGATAATTGAGTAGCAGTAGCAATTCGATAAACTCGGTCGTAGCTTTCTCTTGCTGGCAATCGTCTTAAAGCTTTTTGAGCAATTTCGTTTTCTTCAATAATTAAATCATCGAATTTTAAACCCATCTTTCGATACCCAGCTAAACTGGTGAATGCATTAGCACATGGGACAACGATTGATCGTAAAACTGGTTTACCCAAAATGAATTTTGAGATCTTCTCTAGTTGAGTGAAGGTGCTCATTGTCGTTTATATTTTTGTTAATTTGTTAGTGAAGAATGGGAAAAAAAAAATATTGCAGTGTTTAATTTTTTTTTTTTTTTTTTTTGTCGTTGGGAAATTTAGTGCTTAAGCCGGAGGAAATTTTTTGAGTGAATGGAGTTAAAATGATTGGTTAGTTTGTTTGTTAAGCTGTAGTAAAAAATTAGGCATAATTAATAGTTAGATATGCTTAAAGGTTTATGCTTGGTTAATCGGCGATCGGAGTTTTGCCCCAGTTGATAAGCATTTTTAAATTTTTTTTTTCACTTTGCGGCTCAAAAATCTTTCAGATAATTAATCTGGTTCAGCCAACTTTTTGTGATTTGCCATCAGTTTTTTATCTACAATATCATACTTAGCACTTTCTTTATAGGATATTTTTTAGAAAAACAACATTATTATTATTATTTTTTTTTAATTGGGTATAGGTATTGAATTGAAGACATATAGCTACTCTTACAGATACACAATAAAAGCAAAGAAAATGATAAATATTAGACGATTACACACTCAAAGAGTGCTGTTTAACACATTTGATAGAAATTTCAAAATTCAAACTAAAAAAAAGGCATGGGATGGTCAGGATAAGGATACTTTTTTTAGAGAAAAATATGCACATGTACATGCAAAACAAAAGAAACAACGTGAAGAACGTGAGCAATTGGAAAAATCATCAGCATCATCATTGAATAAAAACAATAGAGCTCGATCAAATTATAGTGGTAATAATAGAAATGATAACAATTTGAATAAAACAGGTCATAATGATAGAAGAGCTGGAAATAGATCAAGCTATAATGATACAAGAACGGGAAATAGATCAGGCTATAATAACCGAAACACTAACATTAACAATAACTCAGAAAACAAAACTTTTGATGATTATTTTGGTGATAAGTATTCACCAAAACAATCTGATTATGACAATAATGATAGAGATAACAATTATACTGCATTTTTCAGTCCAAGAGCTAAACTATTAGTTGATCAAGATTATAGTCGATCATATAGAACTCAGAGACCAGTTTTAAATCAAGAACCATGGGCTGAGTACATTCATGGTACAGGTCCAGTTATGGGGGTATTAACTGGTAATAAAAGGAAAGCAATTACATTATATACAGCAGATGAAAATCATAAATGTAATCGACAAGCTCAAAAAATGGGTGTACCAATTAAGGATATAAGTAAACAAGAATTATCAAGATTATCCAACTCATCTATTCATAATAACGTTGCAGTGAAAACTAAGCCAATTGAATCACCAATAATTGAATCATTAGATGTTGATGGATCACAATATATTACAAATGAGAAGAATTTGAATACTATTGAACAAAAAAGACACTGGATTAAAGCAAATAAGAAAAATCCTTTAGGATTATTTATTGATCAAGTTACCGATACTCATAATATGGGGGCAATTATTAGAACTGCTTATTATTTAGGTTGTGATTTTATTATTTATACTGATAAAAATTGTTGTACTTTGAACAGTACTGTTGCAAAAACATCAGTTGGTGCAGTTGATTTAATCCCAATGTATAATTGTACAAAACCATTACAATTTTTCGATAAAACTGTTGCTAATGGATGGGATGTTATTGCAACTTTACCTGATCCTAAAAAGAATCAAATTAAAATCTCTGAATTATCTAAACAATTAGAAAAGAAACCTTGCCTATTAGTTTTAGGTAGTGAACAACATGGTATTAGAAAAAATTTAACTGATCGTGCAACTCATCAAGTTGGTTTAAACCCAAATCATGAAGTTGGAACTGTTGATTCTTTAAATGTTAGTGTTGCTACTGCATTATTAATTTCAAAATTCTTTGATCCAACGGCTTTTGATTAATATTATTAGCTATTTATAATTTGAAATATTGTACATAATAATTATTTACTAACCTTTATTTCTATAGATTCTTGTACAAATTAGTTTTGGATTCCTAATTCAGCACTGAAAGCATCCAAAGTTGGTTCTCTACCTAAGAAATCTTTCAAGTTATCCATTGAATCTTTTGTACCACCTCTACCAATAACTTTAGTTCGATATTCCATACCAATTTCAGAACTTAAAGGATCAGCTTTAAATTTAGAATAGTACATATCAGCTGCAAAAACTTGAGACCATAAATAACCATAATAAGCAGCATCATACCCACCCATGATATGACCAAAAGAAGAATATCCATGAACTCGTTGATGATCACCTTGAGATACGTGACTAATTTCTTGTCTTAAATCATTCCATAATCCTGCAACATCATAAGACTCAGCATCTTTTGAATTTAATGAATGAATAGTTTGATCAAATAAACCAAAATGTAATTGACGTAAATTGAAAATTGCACCATTGACATGTTTTGATTTAACTAAAGCGTCAATTAATTCATCACTTAACTTTTCTTCAGGATTTTCATAATGACCAGATAATTCTTTTAATTGTTCTTTATTCCAAGTCCAATATTCCAACATTTGAGATGGAGCTTCAACAAAATCCCATTCAACTGAAGTACCATGGAATCTAGAGTATTTAGATTCACCAATTAAATCATGAATACCATGACCTAATTCATGGAAAAATGTTGTAACTTCTTGATGTTTCAATAATGATGGCCTATCCTTTGATGGTTTAGAGAAATTGCAAACTAATGCAGTAACTGGATAGTGTCTTTCACCATTTTCCCAATAACCCTTGTTCAATCCAAAATTAGCAGCATGGCCATACTTATTTTCTCTTGGATGTAAATCTAAGTAAAACCAACCAACAAATTCTGGAGTATCTTTTTCAGTTTTCCAAACAGAATATTGTCTTACATTTTCATGCCAAACGTTTTTTTCTTCATCATTAACTTGGTAAAATTTTAATGACATCAATTTTTCAAATAATCCCAACATACCAGTAATAGTTTGTTCTAATGGGAAATATTCACTAATCTTTTCACTATCAACTTTAAATTCTTTTTCTAAAAATAAATTATCATAAAATCGTAAATCCCAATTATATAATTTATCTTCTGGTTTATCAATAGTTTCATTTTTTAATTTTAATAATCCATCAACTTCTTTTTTACCCATATCAGTTAATTTTGTTCTTAAATCATTTAAAAATTTAGAAACAGCTTCCGGGTTTTTTGCCATTCTTTCTTCCAAAACATATTCTGCATGAGTTTTATAGCCCATAATTTCAGCTAATTGAGCTCTTAATTTAACAGCTTTATTAACTAGATCATTATTAATTTCACAACGATTTTCAAACCCAACAAAGACTTGTCGTCTAGTATCACCAGATTTTGCATATTTCAAAACTGGTTCAACATCTGGCATTTTAAAAGTCATTCGGTATTTATCACCATCAACTTTCTCAAATTGTTCAAAAGTTCGTTCACTAATACCTTCTAATTGTTCTTTAGTAAAATCTAAATGACCATTTTCAGCATCTAAATTTTTACTGAATTGAATACAAGTATTTGTTAATTCTTTCTTTAATTCAGCAACTTTATCACGTTTTTCTTTTGGTAATGCTAGCCCATTTCTTCTATATCTTTGTTCAATTTTTTCAGCTAATCGTTTATCTTCCTCATCTAGTCCTTGTGGCAAATTATCCCAAACTTTTTTAACATTTAAATAAACATCTTCTCTCATTCCTGCATCAATATAATAACTTTCTAATAATTCTTCTGCTTTAGTTGAAGCTTCACGTAAATCTTTATCCATTGATACACGTTGATAAAACATTAAAGGACTAACAATAACTTGTTCTTTATTTTCTTGTTCGGCCATTTTTTTGAAGACATTTTCAAAAGTTGGATTTGATTCTTTAGCAATTTCATCATCGATTTGTTTATTATCAGCAATAGCTTGTTTCGTCTTTGCTAAGATATCATCAGCAGTAGTAGACCAATTTGGGGCAGATTGAGGAGGGGTTGGCATAATTGTATTTGTACTAATATTTCTAACTAGATTCAATTGAAAATAATTTGGATTGATATGGTTGTAAAGGTGTTTGTGTTGTGTTGATAAAAGTAGAAGTAATTTAGAGTTGTTTATTAAATTACGCATCACTTTGGCTACTTTTTCGATCCTTTTATACTGTACAAAATAAACACAAAAATCGATAAAAGAAAAGAAAAGTGGGTTTTAATTTATTTTGGGGGGAGGGAGTTTTTTAATGGTAACTTTAATCTAATGCTCGTTTTTGGTAATATTTTTGGTGCGCTTCAATTTTAACGCATCATCATTTATCAGAAGCAATATTATTATTATTATATTAAAAATCATCGGATATCCGACGGGAAGATCGAACTTCAAAGCTTGAGCGTTTACTGCTTGATCGTTCCCAACTTCAACCAATCAAACTTTTTTTCATCACAATTTTTCCTGTGTTTTTTTTTTGTATTTGCACTAAACGACAAAACTATCAAACTAACAATGAGTGAACAATTGAAAAAATCAACCCCATCAGAAAATTTATTAAACGACAAGGTATGTATTAACTTAACCGAAAGGAACAAACTAATATATTAGTGGGATGTTGTTGCATCAAATGCAATTGTTAAAACTGGTTTAGGTTTAGGTGTTGGTGTTGTTGCATCAGTGTTATTTTTCAAGAGAAGAGCATTCCCAGTTTGGTTGGGTGTTGGTTTCGGTATGGGTCGAGCATATGCTGAAGGTGACTCTATCTTTAGAGATTCAAAAGTTGGTGTCCGAACTGTTAAAGCATAGATCGAATTCAAAAAATTTGTATAAAGAAGAAAACTGAACTGATAGATTGAGATAAGACATATGACTATTCAAGAAAAAAAAGATGGAAGAAGTTGGGTTAATGATGATGATTTTATATTTAACTATTTAAAATAAAAAAATAAAATAAAAATTAAAAAAAATAATTATTATATTCAAAGATACCAAGTGATCTATAAACTAGGTTGTTCTTTGCTACATTTTTGCATTTTTTAATAATAAAGCATTTGTAATACTGAACTGTTGTTCGTGCAATTGAGCACTTTTGTAGCTTTTATTACCTCAATTGGGTCGTATTGCTCTTTTAACGATAAAATCTGTATTGATTAATCAAAGTAGTTTATGGATAGTGGGGTTGTTTGGTTTGGTCGACCTGTGTGAGCCGCACAAGTAGCTCAGATTAATGTTAATCTTGATTCATATATAGAAGTTCTTGCCAGTAACTCAGTAAATGGCAGATATCATGCTCTCAGTCTTAGTTTGTGAAGGAATATGGTTATTTGACTTTTAGCTTTTAATATTGAGCCCTGTGTGATTTTGAATTGAACTTTTAACGGCTTCGGTTGTACAAATAAGTCTAGCGATCAAATTAATTGTGAATTTAAAAATTTACATATATAAGAGAAAAAGTGTATCTATCTCTGTGATAAATTAAAACTATAGACCCATAGAAGTTAATTAAATTAATAAAGCTATCATATCCATCTATATATTTTTTAATAGATGGATGCATGGATTGATGTTGACAACCATGTCCGAGATGCGAGTCTGATTAAATTCGAATATTCCTCAATTGAATCCTCGAATAATAAATATTCTATGTATATATAATTAAATGAGCTACCTACTTCATTTTAATTAGGATAGCATTTCATAATATGGTATGAGCACTCAATCGCTAGCTTAATAACTTTCTATGCAGTTAACTATAGAACATACCTGAGCATAACTTTCTCAGCTGGCTTCTGTTAAATTTACAGAACACCAATAAGCTTATAAGACGGATTTTCAACTATTAATACTTATTGGTTATTATTCTGAAGCTTTATGAGAATATTGTAACTGTCACAATCTATATTGAAATGTAATATCAAAATCTAAATTCATTGTTAGTTAGGTAGTTACAAAAATATCTAGGAATTGATGTCTATTTATATTAGAATATCCATCAATTCCATTTAACATAAAACCCATAATTATAATAAACAAAGGACATAACTATTTCATCATTATGATTAATAATGGTAAAACAATTTCATTATTATATCATCATTATGATTAATAATGGAAGAACATACATGTTGCAATGTTCATAGTTGCTCAACAAGCAAACCAACTACTTAATACTTTAAAGTCAACAGTAACAATTATTGGTATAAGAAAAACCTGTGGTCATTTCGGTATTATAGATACAAAAATACTATATATATATTGATGGGAGTATCTTGACGCTAAAGCCTTTTGAAATGTATTTTTCATCAATTGGTAAATTTAAGATCAATTCGGTGGTTTTAATGGTAGATATTTTGATATACTTTTTAAGATGACCCAGACACAACCAGGTTTGAGATTAATTCCCCAAACTATTAACATTAGAAATAATCGGTGAGACATGGATATCGATGTTTAATTGTAATATTCATATTACAGCAAAAAATTTGGCATTATATATATATGTAATTATTCTAAGTAGTATAGTTAGATCGTATTAATACTGTATACACGATACCACCATAATTCTAAAACCCCTGATCGCTTTTGTTAATCTTAATTAAAATCAACTTTTCTTCAATATGAATATGTACAACTTGTACGACGGTTGTGCCGATTCAAATAATACAGTATCTATTATAATTATACCGCAAAATTGAGTTCAGCCCAATTTGAACATTTTGACACATTAATAAATATACTCCGGATTATTCGATACGTTTGAAATAAATGATCTGCCCTAACCATATCTTATCTCGGGATCTGATGTTAAACAAATAATAGTGCAATTCTGTAATATTTATCTCTTAAACAAACTGACAGGATCAAGCAAGAATTTTTTGTCATAAAATACCCTAAGTTAGTTAAAGACTGATCAAACTTCGAAACGCTATTAGTTATAAATGAGAGTCTATACTATTCAACTATTTGGAGATATTTGGTTTTTGGAAGATCTGGAGATTCGAAGATGAGATACAATTTAGATATGTTTATCAATTCCATCGAACTGGTATTCAGCTCATCAACCGGTAATCCCTAACCCCCAATTACCACCATAAGGTTGCAAGCTTCAAACTTCAAGCTTATTCAAATATCCACAACTATTATTTAAAATTCTACAAGGATTCTGTAATAGATCTTTTAATGGTTTTGATTGCCAATATGAATTATTGTCATTAATAAAAAAAAAATCAATTAGAAGTACATTAATGGAATAGCTGATTATGGTGCAAAAAATGAAAAACTTGTCGTCCGGAATTATTAGATCTATTATGCTTAATTTAGAATCTAAAAAATTAGAACAAACAGTCACTAGACTAGGTTAGTAAAGTTTCTTTGAATAACACAGCTATAAGTATAAAAACATGAGAGTCAACTTTCAAGGTTCGAGTTCTTTGATTCTTTTTTCGTGTGGGAGTCTTAGACTTGATACCATTTATTATCATCAGGTTCATTGTTGAGTTCTTGATGCTGATAATAATTCCACTATAATATACTGGTATAAATGCTGAATTTGTACTAATAAAACTGTTAAAGCTGATTGCCTATCGATATTGCAATGATGAGTGTGTAGTTCAGGATGAATCAATTGTGCGTCAGTTCAAGACATCTATTCTAGACCTAAAAATAGCGTCACCAGTGTGTAAGCCTCTTCAAAGTCGGTTATACGCAAGGCGCAATGCAGTGACGCTTAAGATTTGTAAACACTGAAAAACTCGAAATTTTGTTGTTGACTTTTTTTTTTTTTTTTTCCTCTGCCCGCACAATAGAAAATTTGTCACCCTTAAAAAAACATATCTAAATTGTATCTCATCTTCGAATCTCCAGATCTTCCAAAAACCAAATATCTCCAAATAGTTGAATAGTATAGACTCTCATTTATAACTAATAGCGTTTCGAAGTTTAAAATAACATACAGACATAAACAAGCGGATAACATGGCGCAGCAACCACAACAGTAGCCACCGCCGCCATCATCTCGTCGTTGTTCTTGAACATAGACTGGCTATAAATTTTGTTGTTAGTATCATCTCAATAGTATCATCTTTTTCTCAACATACTTGTGGTGGTGGTTGTTGGTAATAACCTTGTGGTGGTGGTGGTGGATAGCCTTGACCGTAAGCAGGTTGTGGTTGTTGTGGATACTAATATCTGTTAGTTCGTTCTCTATTTTGATTTCTATTCCTTGTTGATTGGATGGATGAATGGACATACGTATGACATTATTTTCAGTTATTAAAATAAAATAAATAAATAAATAAATAAATTTGAAACTTTAAAAAAAGAGAAAAAGAGAGAGAGAAAAAAAAGTCCGTTAAATTTCGGCAGGGTCTTTTATTTTTATATTCATAAATTTTGTTGACTTTATTATCCTTAAAAATTCTACAGAATAAACTGCCACACTGTTTGATGATGTATGGGATGAACTTTCTTTTCTTTAGTGTATAAGGAAGAAGATCGATTTTCAAAGCTTTTTTTGAAAAAAAGTGCGCCAGAGCTTTTTTCCAATAATTTTACGTATCACTGCCTGATGTGACCGAATGATGTCTCATTTTTATTTTTAGTGCCAAAAAAAATATCAGAATTTGTGGTTTTTCCTCAAATAAAATTTAAGAATGGGGATGAACTTGCATAATTCTACAGCCCGCTAAGACGCTAGCTAAGCTTTTTGGGTCATCATCTAAATAAACATCATTGAATTGAAATTTTCAAAACTCACTAAACTTGTCAATATCAATGTAGAAGTTCTAATACTTATATCAAGTATAACTAAGCGATACATAGTCACTAAAAATCGGTTGAGGAATTAAAAGGAAATACCATGGTATGTTTAGTTGATGATATATAGTAAAAATATCGGTCTCTATGGGTGATAGTGAAATATTATTTCGTAATAAAAAATCTATAAGCTCATCTGATTTATTAACCCCCATGCAATTCTAAAGTGCATAATTTACCACTTGGTAAAACTGTACACAAGATTATTTTTTACACTCACTTGCCTAAGATAATTTTCAAGGATATGGAAGTTGATAAATTTAAGTCTGCAATATAATCCACTGTTTACTGGCTCGGCATAATTAAGAAGAAACTCATGTATTATAATAAAATTTGTTACCCACCACTATTCGGACCTACTGTGATGCTGGTATGCTATATACCCTACATGTATATATAGAACCGTTAATCTAACTACCACCGCCAGCAACTGCCAGTATTGGTGTCCAATAGACACTTTTAAAATTTTAAAGACCTTAGAGGATTGTCTAAGCCTGGTATCATATAAGATGGTTTATCTATCTCTTAAGGTATTGTCTGGCTGAATTTAAAATGATAACCTGACACAGGCTGAGTTTTTACTAGAAACAACTAATTGAAACTCCGAAGTGGTGCATGCTTACACAATAATTAAGCCTTGTTGGTACTTCTAGCTTGAGTTTACTTAAATTGGCTAAATTTTTGAACCACAAGTACGAGCTCGGGACACGGCGGATATTCTATTGCAAGAGAACGATATAACTTTCAAAACATGATCAATCAAACAATCGACCTGAATAAATAAAGCTTAAGCATGCACACAAAATTTTACTCCTGAAATTTGAATGTCAGCTTCCTTACATCCTCCTATATATTAAAATTTCCGATAAAAGGTCGCTTTTTTCAAAATTAAAGATTTCTTGAGCTAGATTGGCTGGGGCTAAAGCTACACAATATGCATGTAGGGATTATTTTTTTTCAAGAATTTGGAAATACTGAATGGCAATAGAGGTAAGTAGAGATCCGGCCGTCAAGAATATTTGCAGATCCTTGGATCCCTTACCACATATACTCAATTAATTAACCAATTGTTATAAATGTAACATTGCAAGCTTGAGTTTTCAAAATCCTGGTGATCTCGATCTAAAAAGCGTATTAATGCCGCTTAAACACAAAATACCCTATGGTCGGGGACGATGGGTATCAATACCTGAGCATCCAGCTAGTCAGGGTAAAGATCAAAAACCTTTAAGGCACGTCAAGTTTAATTTAGATACCAGGTAAAATTGCAAATATTGATTGTAAGAGCTACTGCATGGATGATACCATGAAGCCCAGGTTCATTAGGGATAACGTAAATCAAAATCGCAAGAATCAAAAAGATGCTTGGAAAATTTATCCTAGATGGATCAGGAGACCAATCCATTTGAAAATTGCATCCATTAAACTTTGTCAAAAGCTTTAGAACTGGCAAACCCGTTTTTAAGCTAAGTACAGTAAAAGCTGCATCAGAAGCAGTAACGTTATAATTTCGGTAATTCGCAGGTGATGAGGGCTAAGCCGCTTTAATTGAGGAAAATAGATGCCTTTTAGTAAGCAGCGGGAGGCCCAGAAATTCGAAGTTAATTGGCATATGGCGAGACTATAGTATACATGTACAACGATATATTGCGGCTAACAAATCATTTAAGCTTGTTTTAGTTTGTATTTTTTTTTTCTCCATCAGCCTTGTTGGTAGCCTTAACTGGAACACGATCTAGATACTAGAATTTAACGTATCAGTGAGTTTTGAGTCCAGTACGAGAATATATCGATTTAATTTATATAATCTATATTTTTATTTTGAATGTAGTGTATTCTTTTCAGAATTTTAAGTGTACTTTTTAGCTGAGCATATTATAAGTACTAAAACTGCAGTAGTTCAAAGATCTATTCAGACTTTGGGTGCTAAGTCATATGTGCATAAGAGGTGGAGGAGCTCAGAAAGTGGAAAGCACAGATTGTACATATATATATATATATAGTCATGACTTGGCAATAAAATTATTATTTGGGGTATAGTAGTAGTGTAATACTTTCTTGTACTATAGTTACCAAAGTGGTACTGTGCCAAACCTAATTAATGCTCACACATGTCTTGTCGTTAAGGAGATACAGTAAACGGCAAATCTAGAAGTTTTGCATATCATTCGCGTCACGGTAGAACTTGATTGTAATGCCTAGCTGAACATGCTAGATTTTATCCATCTAATTAAAAAGTATGCATGATTGGTATCATTCATATATCTTAAGATATTATAAATGAGAAAAGTCTCTATCATATCATAGATTTGTGTATCCGATATATCCAATGAAGCGGTTAAAACCAGGATTGTACACGACTTTTACATTGGTAATGATATTTTTATTATATACTTGATTTTGCCTCAACTAGAACTATTCAGTATCTATCAACTTTCACTGACTTTATTATGATAAGAATAATTTTTAAGTAACAAAATCAAGTTAATATTTTGAAACGCAGCTTCTCTAGCTAACTAACAACTATGATATTCGGTTATCGAGCCGGTGCCGAGCCAGCGGATTGGGCGTCGGATCGAACTTCTAGCTATAGCTAGCGTCGACTTGAACGCGCAACTTTGATGTATACGATAAGATAACAATTTAAATAATGACTTTAAAATCAATTTTAAAAACCACGGTATCAGTGAATGAAGGGATTTAAAAAGTTATGTATGGATATCCAAGTAACCAGCTATCAATTAGTTCTAGGGACCCGCGAAAAATTTGTGCAGAATCTTTTAGCTGCAATAATTTTGTGGTTTGAGAAATTAAGTCGAAGCACTCACTATTAGCTGTTTAGTTTGAATCGATCTTTGATCAACTTACCCAACATTAGCAATGGGTTGTGAAATCAATGAAGGGTTTTTGAGCTTGATTGATCAGTAATTGCATGCAAAATTTGAGCTACAAGAGTTAGTACTGACTACAGCCACAGGGTAATAATTATAAAAACATAACCTACCGTTTCTTTAGTTATATGCTTGCGTTATACGGCGCCTTCAAATTTTTAACTTTAGAATCGAGACACAATAATCCATGTAATTAAATTCTTATATATAAATCTTTATAATAACCAAATAATTAATAAATTTATCGCAGCTAAAATGGAACGGTAGTAGAACATGTTCTCTAATTTGATTTAAATTTATATTTACAGCGAAAATTGAGTTATGCCCTTTGATGAAAACCTGATGAATTTCATTACTACAGTATTCGATATTATAAATACTCCTACTAGTATTTTTAGAAGGTTTAGTTGATATCATAGGTCTTTGGATGATATGGGATAAGTCTAAAACCTCTTAAATAAATATTCATAACCCAGTATGATAGTGTTTGAATTAATCTACGACACCAATAAAACCAATGTACCCCTAATTTGCGGAGGCCGAATTCCTAAAATGGATAGCGTTATGTAGACTATAAGACATGACTGTGCCAGGCTCAAGACCCTTCCTATATGGTACATATATATATATATCCGGGTACTACCATGCATGGTATATATATGATATAGAAATTCGATGGACGCTCGAGATGACGGTTGAAACATGTTGCAAATTTCATCATCCCGGATATTAAGCTGTAGCATCTACAGCTGGATGTTAGCGTGAATCTAATTTTTCAAAATAGAAGGCATCAGTTCGAAGACGTCTACTTTGGTATATACTAAAATTTGGAGTACCTATGATACATTAATTAAAAGTGCCTTTAGTGCTAGTTCTTGCTACCAAATACTTGTTTACCACACTGTCGATAGAAGATATGAGCTATAAGCTATATTTTTGAGTGTGAATTCACTGTTATCATGACATCTCAATAACGCAGGTAGGTAGGTATTAGAGCTGGGAAAAAAATTATTAATATCAATGAAATATCATTATAGAATAATTGATGAATAGTTCCAAGACTCCAAAGATATCGTGTTTAATTTTATCCTAAATAGTATACATATATTAAGCTTTAGAACCCTCTCGTCTTCGTGTTTGAGGAAAAATATTATGAAGCTCCACGCGTTAATTGATTTTTTCCTGAAGCGTGCACATGTATAAAGCCCCCTTGAAAATTTTCATAATTACCTGCTAAAGTATACAATTGAGTTTTGGAATTTATAACACCCATCATGCGAGCAACTAGAGATTTCCAGGTTAAGTGTGTTCTATTATATATTTGATTTTTGATTGTAATAGCTTAAATCTCTGTAAAGAAGGTGATGGTCAATCTTGGTTCGGCTGTATGTGACGATCAATTGGATTGTTTAACTACATCCACAGAGAGTCCCGAGCTTCATGGAGATTCTATCATCCTATGTAGCGCATTTGCCATAAATTTTAGTTAATTATGCCAATGAGCATTGTTTGACTTGTGTCAGGTATCTATTTATTATATTTTTGAAGCGTCAAAAAAAACCAGGATATCAGCTATTACTACCTAGAAACTCAACATATATTACAATGGCTTTTATGGAGACCAATCGGTCTCAATTGCATAAATATAGTTTATTAATATAGAATTATGTAATTTAATACTATGTATTTACATGTGTTTCCATATTGGTAAAATTGTAGCTAGAGTAATAACAGCTATAAATGTAGAATTATAAATCATAAAGGCAAATTTTAGAATACTATATTGAAGTGGCTCTCAAGATAGATATACTAAAATGGTTTTCGAGATATATTATAAAAGTATGCACAGAATTCTCGCATGTTTGAAAAGTCTATTCTTGAAACTCTAAATTATGATGGGAATGCCAAAAGTACTACATGTGCATAAGTCATTTATCACTTGGACCACCTCTATAACAAGCCGACCAATAAATACATTCATGAACTACGCAATTAGTTGAATCCACTAGCACTGGCGTACTATGGACTAGCTCGATACTATAGTTATAGTGTATCATAATCCACCAGACCAAAATTTTAAGATACAGCTGGTAGTTTCAACAGCCGATCACGGGAATCACAGATGGTTGTGTCATTGATATCTCACAATCCGATCTATTGTAATATAAGGTTTTGCATAGATCTTAGCAGTGTTAAGCGATCAACACGCGAGATAAAGTGCACGCAAGTAAAAAAAAACAAAGATTTTTCTGTCCATTGATCGAATTTTTTAACCATTATTAAACCTCATAATGATTTATCGATTTGTATAAATTAATCTTATGAATATTTATAGAATTCCAAGGCTATAATAAAAGATTAATGGAATTTGAATAAGCCTGAAAAAGATGGCTGCGGACTCATACAAAGTCAAAATCCCGAAATTCCATAGAATCTAACGCCGCTTGAGCAGAACCCGCCACGCGAAATATTTCCATAGTGCCAAAGCGCAGTTTAAGCATGCATGAGCGTTGAAATTATGATCCAGCCATCAGGATTTTTTTTTCTCTACCCGCTTTTAACTCAATAGAACATTACAATTATTTGATCCAAAACCAAAACTTCGTTAAATAAATTTTTCTATTTCACCCACATTTTTAGTTCATTTATTTTAATCAACAAAACAAGACTAACGACATTTTGAACCACACACGCATTGCTAATAATTATATTATAATATTGACGCTAAGTTGGTTTAAAAGCAATATTTAAAACACGAGCTTGATTATAAGCAGCCACATTTATTTATTATTGATTTTGTTATTTAGAGATTTGGAATTTCTAATTTACCAACATACACTTTTCTCTTTTTTTGTTTTTTGTTTATAATATAAAAGTTTTGACGCCGACACATGCAATAGACAACATTTAACCATGGCAAAAGAGAAAAAGCAGGCCCGAGTGGTCGCGCCGCCGAATTTTGAAGAAATGTATAAAAGACATGAGAATGAAAAGAAGGTCAAAACTGCATTAGATAAAGCAAAAAATGGACAATTAGATTTAACAAACTTACCTGAAACGAAATCACGACCATTTGAAAACTTTTTTTTTACCCAAGATCCATTCGTTGTACATGCAGTCCCACGTCCTGTATTATTAGAATTAATTGAAGGTTTAAGTTTTGAAATCAAAGCTAGAGGTAAGTACTTTAATAGAAAAAGAGAACTAACAAAGATAGGTGTTACATGCCCTTATATTTTATTATCATTTAGACCAGAAAGTTCGAATGAAGAAGTAAGGAAGCTTGTCGAATTAGTATTTCCAATTGGTAAAAAACCATTGATTGGAGATGAATTATACCGAGAATTACGATTGGTGGATGTTTATGTATGTATAGTAAAAACTGATAAAAAGGTAAGCTAACAAAATTAGACTTTGGCAGGTACATTAAAATGGTGTTGGTGTAGAATGCCTGGTGGGGTAGTTACATGGAAATGTTATCAACAATTTCAAAAAGAAGAGCAAGAATCTGGTCATCGAGGTGATTCTTTTGGTGCATTAATTCCAAGAACTATGGAAACTGAAGCTCATGCTAAAATTGTCTATAACTTTTTTGATTTAATGTCATCAATAGCAACTCATGGTAGAAAAAATGGACTAGGACCAAGAAAATTATGTAGATTAGCAGGATTCTGGGCATTTGATTTAAGATCAAAATCAACATTCTCAGATGGGTTATCAGCATGGAGTGAAGCAGCAGAAGCTACTAATCATTTATTTTTAGCATTTTTAAGATTTCAACAAAGTTCCCAACCACCAAATTCATCAAATATGCCAAAACCTTTAGATCAATTCTTAAAATCATCAGTTGTTTATCCACCAAAACCTCAATATGAAAAACGACTAGTAGCAGTTCCAATGATCACTTTAGAAGTTAATAAATTATCAGCAAATCCTTTAGTATTATTAAGAAGAGTTGCAAAAACTTTAAGATTTGATAATGCAAGTATTTATCACTCAGAAGATGATTTTAGTACATTATATACTTTATTAAACGATGCAAATGCAATTGAAAGTAAAATGACAAAAGAGAGTCTGAGAATTATCAAAGAAATTTCAAAAGAAAATTCAATTCTAACGGATCATGATCTATATATTAGAGATTCACATTTATCATATGATATGAGAGGTAAAACCTGGTCAAGATTTTATAATCATGCAATGGTTGATCCTGGTAGAGGTGTACCTGGTAGACCATTTCAATTTTATGCATTTGACAAAGAAGATACTGCTCAAGTTTTAAAATGTGGAGTGCCATCATGTATTAAATATACTTTACCATATCCAAAAGATGGTCAAAAAACTGCTCAAGCAGCATTTGATAAGTTTCATGGCCAAGGTTATTCGTCAACTCATGATCAAACTATTACAGCTAAAGTTTCACAAATTGCAATTGATGATTTTTTTGTTTGGGTTTGGATGTCAAGTTTATCAATGGAACAAACTGAACTTAGAAAAGGTATTTTTGGTCGATCTGTTGTTGTTGAATTAGAAGTTAAAACTGGTGAAGCCGGTAAAAGATGGGTAGTTGTTGAAGAAATATGGAAACAAAAACCTCCTCCATTAAATTCAATTCAAGATAAAGGTGACCCAGCTCCAAAATTAGATAGTTATAAAGAAAAAAGTAGAACTGTTAGTGCACCAGTTCAAAAGACTAAGAAAAAAACTGGATTAAGGAAACCAACACCACCAAAGAAAGATATACCAAAACAACCTCCAACTCCAATAATTTCACCAACTCCTACACCTCCACCAGTGTTAGCTAGATCAATTACACCACCACCACCACCTCCTCCAAAGCCTGTATATGTTACTAAACACACTCAAACTTTGAACTCTGTTAGTACACAAACTGAAGATCCAGTTGAATCACCAAAGATGCAAGAAATTTTCAATAGAGGCATTCAAACTGAAATTAATCAACAAGTTCAAACTGATGACGTTTATTATACTCCACCTCCAGTGCCTCATTCGATATCAATTCAAACTGACCCTGAGCCGATTGCAGTACAAACTGAACCAGAATATTACAATAATTATAATCGATATGTTGATCCTATTGGAGTTCAAACTGAGGGACCAAATTATGATAATAAATTGGTAGGAACTTTTAATGGTATTAATAAAGCTACATCACCTGAAATTGAAAGAGAATTAGAACGTGTAAGAAATAATAAACAAGTTGGAACTTTTAATGGGGTTGATAAAGGAACTTCACCTGGATCTCATTTAAATGATATTACTAATGAAGCTGATTGGGTTGTTGATAATAGTGTGCCATCATCAAGAGAAGCTAGTTTATCTCCAGATTTCGAAACTAATAATACCACTCAAAATACAATAATTGATCATAGAAACGATTCATCAAGATCATTATATTATACTCCAACTGGTAGTAATGAAAGATTAGAAAAAAAGTATGAACCCCAAGTCTCAAATTTATCAGAAGAAGAAGAGAATTATCCAATGAATCAACCAGTTGATGTTGAATTTGATAGAAGAGAGTCACAACCTGGTGGTAGTCATCATAGACAACCATATTTAAGTCATCGAGATTCAATAGTATCAAACACTTCTAATAAGCCATTTACAATGCATCCACCAAGATCTGTATCATCATCAGTTCAAAATTCACCAGTTATAAGATCAGCCAATTTAGCATATCAGGCACCGCAGCATAATTTACCAACTCCACCACCATCAAGTGAACAACCGGAACCAACTCAAGAGATTCATTCACCATATCAACACAATTATAGATCATTTAGTTCACCAGCTGGTCAACCTCAATATCAATCTCCAGCTTCTTCATCACCTCAATTAGCTCAACCACAATTGACTCAATATGCGCAATCAATTCCACGACAGGCTATGCATTATGAAGCTCCACAAACTAATCAATCTCATGAATCATCTCAACAAATACAATCTAGGGAGGTCAGTTCACCATCTCCAAAGACTGAAATTCCACAACAGAATGATAATTATCCTGTTCCGCCATCATCACAAAATAATTATCCGGTTCCACCTTCATCACAGAATAATTATCATGCTGCACCATCGTCACAGAATAACTATCCAGTTCCACCATCATCACATAATCCAAATTATCATGAACAAGCTAGATCAGCTCCACCTCAAGAATCAATTGGTGCCCAAGCTTCTAGTAATAATAGTGATAATACTCGTTCATATAATTTAGCACCACAAGAACAAACAAGATCAATTCCACAAAAATCATATCAAGCATATGAATACGAATCACCTGCTCTACAAGAACATCAAGCACACTCACCATTACCAAGATTTGAAACTTCTTCGACCTCTCCACAAACTCATTATCAAAATTTTGGTAATACATATGCATCACCACAACCAGATAAAGTCGACTTTAATCCTCAAGAACGATCAGTAGTCTCACCACCTCAAAACGAATATCAACATCAAAATCGACAATCCCAACCTCAACTCACTCACCCAACCGAACCTACTGAAACAAAAGAACGACAGATTCATAATCCAGAACCATCAGTATCACCACTACCACAAACAAGACAAGTTGTTTCATCACCTCCCTCGGCATCTCAATATGAACAACCTTCCACATCTTCACCAACCAATTCAAGAGCTGTATCTCCAAACACTGCTAGATTAACAAAAAAAGAGTTATCAAAACCATTACCTCCACCTCCTCCTCCAAAAGATAATTCATCAATTGAGCAAGTACATTCTAAACCCTCGCAACCTGATTTATCTAATCAATTACAATCAAATCCATATACATCTAACCAAGCAAATAATTTGAATAAATCAGGATCGCAACCAGCAAATTCATATTCTAATACTAATCAAGAACAACCAATTTATAATCCATATACTAATGTTAATTCATCTAGTCCAGCACCAAGCCGAAAATCAAGTAAAATCTCTATCAAAAGAAAACCAGTTGGTAGTGGTAAATCTGATGAACAATCTCAACAATCAGAATTATCAGCTAAACCCAAAGAATTAGAAGATCCACCAATTCCATCATCAAATATGAGTGATGATTATTATTCTCAGCGATCTGGTTCACCACAAAACCCTTATTTTGCTGATAAAAGATCAGACCCTAGATTTAATAATAGTAGGTCAAGAGCAAGAACAATTGATAGTATGAATAGTAATCCACATGGATATGAAGATAGATGGATGAATGATCGTTCTTATAGTCCGGCATCAGTTACTAGTTCAGGCTATTATTATCCTCAACATCGGCCAATACACCCATCAAGTTCAGCATCTCAAATGTATCCACCACCACCATCTGGCCCTGGTTATGCATCACCAAGAGGTAGAATGCCACCTCCACCTCCACCAATGCATCCATATGATAGAGAGTTAAGTCCAGCTGCCAGAAATCATAGATTATCACAACAAATGATGCATTACCCTCCTAACTTACCGCAACAACAGCATTTAAGAGAATTAAGTCCTCAAATGGCATTACCTCCAATGATTCCAAGAGCTAAAAATAATGCAATATCACCAAATCGTGTCAAAAGAAATTTGAGAAATAATCTGGATTCCTTTGAATCACCAGGTTTTGGTAGAGAAACCATGGGAGGTATGCCTGGTGTTCCATCATCAATTCCTTCCGCACCATCAAGAAATGGACCACCAAGAGGAGGTATGCCACCTGGTGCTATGCCTCCAATGCATATGATGGGGCCGCCAAGAAGAAGAATGGGGCCACCACCTCCAAGACAGTATTATGATGATTATTATGATTATGATTACCCTCCTTATCCTCCAGGTCCAAATGGTTATGGCCCTCCAATGAGGCATGGTCCTTCACCACCAAATGGTTATCCACCAGGTCCTCCAGGTCCTTATGGTAGGCCTAGAGCTAACAGTGATATGAGAAGACCACCACTACCAAGATCATTATCACCAGGTATGCAACCACCGCTAAGAAATGAACGATCCATTAGTGATAATTTAGATCATAGAGTTCCTCCTGTTGTACCTGAAGATCCAAATGAGCCATCACCACTTCCTCCTTCTCAACCACCACAACCAGTTGCTCAACCTCCACCTCCATCCAATCAATCCACTCAATCAAGTCAATCTCCTCAGCAGCATTTTTTAGAGCAACGGAAGGGTCCATCTGCCACAATTAGCACTAGTGATTTTTCAGATATTGAACCACCAATGAGTGCTATTCCACAGCCAACTCAAGCAGTTCCACCACCATCTAAACTTGTTAGTACAAATGATGGTACTAACAAAATGGTCCCTTCCGAAACAAATGCATCATCATCAAAAAATAACAATGAAAATGAAAAAAATAATGAAAATAATGAATCTGAAAAAATAGTGAGACATAAAATATCAAAATCAGAAGTGTCTAAACCATTACCATTAGACCCAAAATGGAAAGAAATTCAACATAATTTGAATGCAATGAAATCAAAAAGAGAATTGGAGGCAAAACGAAGGAGTGTACCAGTAGTTGTAAGTTCACCAAGAATTGACGGTATAGTAGGTCCAAATGAATATTATGATGCTGTTATTGAAACAATGAGAAGACCAAGTATTAATACTGGTGATCATTGCAAAACTGTTTATGTTAAAAGCAGTCAAAGTGATAATGAAACAGTTGCATCAGATGAAGGCAGAGCTGTTAGAAATTCAACGGCTATCACTGATGATCTATTTGATAGTTTTAGTACAAATGATTTTGAACAGCCTCCTATTAATAAATCAAGAAAACCAAAAAGTGCTAAAGGTAATAGTAGTAAAAATCGGCAAAGTTTAGTTATACCCAAAGCACCAAAAACTTTTGATCCAATTAATGAGAATAGTGTCTATCGAGCTGCTAGAGCAGGATTATTTGATTCTTTAGGTACTGAACCAACAAGTCCAACAAGCCCTCAAGCTACAAGTCCAAAATCACCAAAAGAAAAAGCTTTTTTCTCTGCATTATCAACTTCATCATTATCATTAGCACCAAGAAAGGATAAAGAACGCGAAAAAGAAATTGAAAGAGAAAGAAGAGAACGTGAACGTGAAGAAGAAAGAGAAAAACAACAGCAATTGGAAATTGAAAAAGAACGAGAGAGAGAAAAATACAAAAGAATGACTTTTCCAGATAGACTACCAAGTGCACCTAACCCAGATAAATATAAAGAAAAGAATTCAAATCAACGACATTCTTTTGCTCCTCAATCAATGTCTGCAGCAGCTTATGGGATTTTTGGCTCAAATAATGAAGTTCAAGCTTCTAATAAAAGACGAAGTGAAAGCGCAAAAGTTTATAAGACTGATGCTTGGGAAGATAAACCTAGTAAGTTTAGTATCGCTGGGTTGATGAATGCTGCAAAATCTAAAAAGGTACAATAGTGTTATGATATATATAATTATTTATTCTTATTTAATTAATGCTTATTTTTTTATTATGTAATGAAATATTTTTGTTTATAAATATATTATTTTTATGAATTCTAATGCTCTTTTTTTTTTGTTTTTTCTAGTCAGTTCGTTATAATTAATAATCTTAAGATAATACTATACCTGTGGAGCTTAGCTCAGTCTCTACTTTAAATGAATCTCGAGGTTGTGCATGCATTCTATCTAATTAACAAAACTGTTTGCTATTGAAGTAAATAAATATATATCTATTAGTACGATGCCCTAGATGTAGCCATCTGATCTTTCACAAGCAAATAACTTTTAAAGAACTGAGTGCTTACTAGAAATGCCTTAAACAAACTAGGATATGTTAAGTACACTATTAAATAATAAGCAATAAGATTCGTTCCTTCACATGTACTGCAGCGCTTGTAAGATTATATAATAATAATGCATTTTTTTTATTGGTGCTAAAGCTGGAGATCGATGCAGATTCAGGTACCAAGTCTTACCAATATCTTTTTCTTTGAGTATGATATCTGGATACCGACTCTTTCGTACTAGCAGAAGTACAGGTATAACACGTTTATTGTCAGAATAAGAAGCTAATAAAACGATAGAGAGAAGATATATACTCTCAATGTACATTCCATTAATTAAATAGATACCTAATGCGCTGGCGCTGGTAACACTCATCTGGGTAAGATCAAGCAAGGCCCGGATTAAAGCCGCATCTTCTAAATTTAAGGCACTTATTACCATTTTGTTGGTACTGCTTGAAAACGCGTATCTATAACAACAGCGCGTCGATCAATAAAATGGATGACTGAACTATACCATCCGGATGGCAGGTATTGATCAGATAAAGGTCTTAAAATGTTTCAGTAAGTAAACTGTATTTGATTTGAAAAGGTGTATTATAAATGCTACCCATCTATTACAATGGATGATAGAAATCAGATCAATAAAGTGCATCATCGTTACATACAAATACTTGTTTTGATAGGAAAATAGGTAGTTAAAAGTGAACATACATTTTAACTTAAATTAGTTTCTTTCTATGTATAGGTCAGAATGGGATGTTTTTCTCGTTGAATTTAGCTAACATCTTTAGAGTCAAGTAATTCCAAAACAAACTTTTTGATACTAAAATATCACGACTCTTAGCTCAAAGTTATATGCATATATAGGTGGGGTTTGAGTAATTTTAAAAGATCTCAAATGAGTGCTAATTTTTAGCCTTGTGGTTTGGAAAAATTGGTATAATCTTGAGAAAAAAAGTTTTTATACCAATACCAAAATTTAAGGTGGTAATAGCACATCTAGCTAGTTTGTAACTTTGTAAGTACCATGTATGTAGGAGTGTGTTCACTCTGTATGATTCATGCCTTGGCATAGTTTAGTTTTTGATCCAAATCGTGGGTTTACAGCACTTGTTTCCACCCATAAAATTACCAAACTAAATTAGTGAAGCTTGAGATTTTATAGAAATAGGGCTATCTGAGTTTAATGTTGTAGGTTGGTTTGATCTCTAGCATCCCCTCTAAATTAAATAATCTGCTGACTGATCCTGCCTATATACGGATTTTTAGTGCATATCTTTAATTTAAATGGATGTCAGCTCTAGATTTTTTGTAAGATAAAAAGAACCAAGTGCAGGGCGAACTAAAATATTTTTTAGTAGGCAAATTTCATCATCTATATATATATAAAATTGTATTTGAGTTGCAATACATGATAGAGTAATTTAGGTAGTATTGGTACAAACAGGATTAATATATTTTGAAGCTGTTCAAGTAATAATATGTTCTATACTTATCTAGTTTCCATTTTACAGTGCTATCAATATAACTTTGTAATGTTTTCATTGCCATTATAATACAGACACATTATTTAGTACAACACTGCCATGGAGCAACTGCAATTGCAGCCCTCTTTAAGCTTCGAAATAAATTTACCTAACTTCTAGCTAGTTTTTGCTATCAATTTTCTGTTAAAATAAATCTAATTAATCTATACTAGTACCTTGTTAATGATTACCATCTAGACTATAGGTCGGAGCTCGCTCGATCGATCAATACCAATTGTTGAAAATTCAAGAGCCGCATGGGTAAGGGTTTCAGTTTATTGGTTATAATAACTATAGAAGATGGACAAGCCGCTAGATCGACTAGGTTTCCTGATTCGTACCCTTAAGCTTGACATGCTTCAAAAATACTAACAGGCTATTAAATCATAACAACCTAGCCCTAAGAACCCACTAATATAGACTCCATGATCAAACTTAGAACATGAAAAATATTATAACTAAGTATCTCAAAAACACCAAGCATAAACATGCAATGGCCATACTAGCTATGAAATTACGGCCTTCTTTCATTGAGAAAAATTGCTGAAGTTTCTGTGATAAATTCTCCTAACACAAATAACTATAAAAGTCGACACGATTCCTCAATTTTTTTATATTTTTCTCTATCAACAATCAACAGCTCCTCTCAATTTAACAATGCAATTCACTACTTTCTCTTTATTCGCTACTTTAACTGCTTTAGCTTTAGCTCAAGCAGGTACTATCCATGGTGATAATGGTGGTGTCGCTGGACCAGGGGGTAATGGTGGCTCTGGTGGCCATGGTTTATTGATCTCTGGTGGTGGTGGTATGTACTTTTCCATTCCCCTCAGTTAATTCAACACAAACTCTATAGTATTTCTCAATTGCTTGAATTTATTCAATTGAAGTTCTATTAATTTTCAATGAGGATATTTTGTTGAATGTTTTAAGCAATTGGGTGACACCTTTCTGGTAATCAATATATAATATTTGAGAATATTAATCGGAAAGCACTCAATTGTTCGAATGATCTTTGTCTGATTAGGTCTAGGATGTTGGGGGGTTTTTTGTTTTTCCAATAGATTGCTAACTATATTCTAGGAGATGGTGGTAATGGTGGTGATGCAGGTGGTGTTGGTAACACTAACAATCATCAATCTGCTGAAAAAAATACTGATGGTTTATTAAACAACTTATTAGGTGGTTTATAAATCGCTTGACTGCAAACTCACAAGAATTATTCAATAATTTAAATATTTTATATCAAGTCGTATATTTTATTTTTATAAATTTAAAATTTTTAGTGATTTCCTCTCGTAGAAAAATTCAAATATCGATGATTTATATATATATCGATATGCAATTGGTCGAAAGACATTGGACAACGTGTAAATTTTTGACTAATATCTAAAAACCTAAACTAATTGGCCAAAGAGATGTACTAGATATTGTTTATTTGAACCCTTTCACTAAATCGAAAACAGGTGTTGCTAAAAAGATTAGACACCTGCTTCATGCTTAACTGTTTTACGTAAAGTCTATGTAGTAAAATAAATATCATATGAATAATAATATCTGAAAAATAGATTACTTGGTAATAATAAAATAATAAAATGTTAATTCGTTGTTCCGTCCACAGATACTTGGCGACCCACCGTTTTCAGCCCAAACTGTTTCTTCTACAATTGTTCAATTGATTGATTGATGAGTACTAGAGCCAGAATGCTAGGAGGAAATTGATCGCTCGAGAATTGGTTGCAGTTTATTTTAAACCACTATCTTCAAATATCTAATTACTTAAAAGTTATTTAAAACGCGGTTTTTTTTTTTTTGCAATTTGTCATTACTACCTATTTTACTAGGAGTTATTTAGCGCGGTTTTTTTTACAATTTATCATTACTATCTAATTACTTAGAAGTTATTTAAAAATCTTGAATATATAAAGAAAATAATATGAATATAGCTAGTTATTGTTTGTTTTAAATCTTTTTATTAAATTTAGAACAGGTGCTGCTAAAAAGCCAAGACA
>JAKTSB010000196.1:0-44976 GCA_030579975.1 Blastobotrys buckinghamii (nom. inval.)
AGCATTAATACTACTTGAGTATTACAGCTAGAGTCTTAATACTACTTGAGTATTAATACTGCTTAAGCATTAACACTACTTGAGTATTAACACATAAACATTGGCCACTTAAGCGGGTGTTAGGCACCACCCCGCAATTTAAGACGCGTCGTTTTCTTGGATTTATTGCCCCTTACAATCAATTCAGTATGATGTGTGTGATACTTACTACCATAAAGAATTTTTTGGAAGTTGCAATTAATGGTGAAGGTGCGGGACCTGCATTCTTCTTTGCAATTTACGCTGCAATTTCCACTATAATAGTATACCGGAATGTGTTTTATTGCTGGTACGCTAAGGTTCACAAATTATTAGGTTTAAGTACACTGATGAAAGTTTATCGTCCCAAGACCAAAACGTTCACGTTTCCTCAAACTTTGATCCTATTATTATTAATACCAAATTGATTAGAATTAATTATTGAGTTTTACAGAATAACATTTTATTAGCATTTAAACGAGGTTGATAATCTGATAGTTTAAAATTGTTTTTTTCTCTCATTCTAATTTGAAATTCGCGAAACACTAAAGATTTTTCATTGTTTAAGCAGTCGTTACCGAATTGTAGCGAAAACGACGTGGATTTCAAGCTGCGTTTTAAACTTACCTTTGATACTCGCAACAACAAGACATTATCCACCTCAACAAGCCAAAGAATAAAACATCATCCAACATTAGTACCGGTCTTTAGTGTTTTAAAGTACTTGCAGAGAACAAGCTCGCTCAATTCATCAATAAATTTACTTTTATGCCGAACCGGGATAATCTAGATTTAACTTCAAATTTAGAGTATTAGATTACAATTATTAAGTTTAGTCGTCTGTCACCAACGGTTTATACTAAGTACCCCATATAACCCGACAAAAAAAAAAGAAAAAAAAAAGGAATTATCACAGTACATGTAATTTTTTACTGCCCCTCTAATATCATAATAATAATCAATCTGAAAGAGAATAATAAAAAGTATAAAACCATTGATAATTTCCCCTCCACTTATTACAAAATTTTAAATGGTCAAGAGTAAAGACAAAACTTCTTCTCCTAATTTATCAAAACAAAAACTCAAGAAAGAAGAAAACGAAAAGAAGAAGATGACAAATTTTAGTAAAATTAGTAGTTGGACTATTGGTACAACATTATTGGTTGCAACTATTGCATCAGCATTTCCATCAGGTTTTAGTTTAATAAAGAGAGATGATAGTCAAGATCATTTCCCATTACCAGAATGTCCAGCATATGTTGATTATTCACAAAAGAAACATGCACCTTATTCCAAAGGACCATTAAAATTACCATACCAACGACCTCAAGAAAAATGTCGAACTTTCCATAGTGATTTGGTTGAAAATGTTATTAAAGATGTTACATCAAGAATTGAAGATCCAGATTTGGCAAGATTATTTGAAAATTGTTTCCCAAGTACTTTAGATACTACTATTAGATGGCATACTAAAGATTTAAATGGTAAAGGACCAAGATCATTTGTTATTACTGGTGATATTAATGCAGAATGGTTAAGAGATTCAAGAAATCAATTATATAATTATCAATCTTTAGCACCATTTGATGCTGAACTAAAGGCATTATTAGAAGGTGCTATTCATACCCAAGCAGAAATGGTTATTAAACAACCATATTGTAATGCATTCCAACCTCCAGCTGATTCTGGATTAAAGCCAGTAGACAATGGCCAAGATGATACCGTTGTACCAAAAATTGATCCAAAATTCGTGTTTGAATGTAAATATGAAATTGATTCTTTAAGTGCATTCTTTGCAATTGGTGCTGATTTCTATGAAGCTACTGGTGAAACTGATTGGATGGATGATACTTATTTCAAAGCAATTGAAACTGCATATAACACATTTAAAGATATGCAAACACCAACTTTTGCACCAGATGGTTCAGCAAATAAATCACCATATACTTTCCAAAGACAAACTGATATTGGTACCGAAACTTTACCATTAGCTGGTGCAGGCAACCCAGTTAACAATAATACTAATATGGTTCGATCTGCTTTCAGACCAAGTGATGATGCATGTATTTATCAATTCTTTATCCCAGGTAATGCAATGGCAAGTGTTGAGTTACAAAGAGCAGGTAAAGCTATGGCGAAGAAAAATCCTCAATGGTCTAAAAAATTAATTAAATTGGGTAAACAAATCGAAAAAAGTATTTGGGAATATGGTACTTTCCAACATCCTCAATTTGGTAAAGTTTTGGCATTTGAAACTGATGGGTTCCATAGTTTCAATGTTATGGATGATGCTAATGTTCCATCCTTATTAGCATTACCAGATATGGGATTCTGTGATGTTGACAATAAAATTTATCAAAATACTAGAAAAATGATCTTGTCAAAGGCTGGTAATCCTTATTATTTAGAAGGTCAATATTTCAATGGTATTGGTGGTCCACATATTGGTACTAAAAATGCATGGCCAATGTCTCATTTATTGAAAATTCGAACTTCTGATGATGATGATGAAATTAAAAAAGATTTGGAAACTATTAAAAAGAGTACTGCTGGTTTGGGTTTGATGCATGAATCTGTTGCTGTTGATCAAGCACCAGATACCAAGGATTCTTTTACTAGACCATGGTTTGCATGGGCAAATACTGAATTTGCAAGAACTATTTTAGATTTAGCACAAAGAAAACCATATTTGATTTTCAAAACTGATAAAGCTCAACCAATGTCTTTAGAAGATTTTGGTAAAAATGATAAATAAGTTTTTTTTTAAGGAGCTTACGGTATATTACTTGTAATTTAGGATAAATAATGTATTAATGATTATTTGATGTTTTTTTTTTTTTTTATATAGAATAAATATTTATATCAATTAATTTTACTCATCTTGTTCATCATAAGATCTATCGATTGCACCCAACATCATTTTAACAATCCACATTGATGGTGACAAATCAACACCTTTTCTAGCTAATTGTTGGGATTCAACTTCGAATGTAGAAGTGCAATCAACCATGTTACCGATATCTCTATCAACATCTAATCTATTTAAAAATTCCATTGCTTTCATATCGTTACCTAATTGAGCAAATTGGAAAGCAACTGCACCTGGACCATAAGGAGTTCTACTCATTCTATATTTAGTATCTTTAATAACTTTGAAGATTTTTGAATTATTTTCACCAGCTGGATGACCATCAGTTAATGTAATAACTAATACAGGTTTTGGTAATCTACCTTGTTTAGCTGGCATTAAAACCATTGGTTCTAGAACTTTAGCTTCCATTGCAGTACCCAAAGGAGTTAATCCTCTAAATTTGATATTACTCATTAATTGACCAACTTGTTGATCACTCTTAATATTATTACCTTCTAAATTAGAATTCATAAATCTAACATCAATACCATCTTGATCAAATAATGCACTAGCAAAACTAACTCTTTGCATAACCAATCTTAAATCCTCAATTCTTTCACCATTTTCTTCAAATGCCATACTACCGGAATCATCACAAAATAATATAACATCATATAATGCTAATTTTACCAAATCAATACCTAGTTGAGGTGGGATCTGCCATTGTTGAACAACTTGGGGTACTTGTGGTCCTATTCTTTGTGCTAAATCTTCTAATCTTCTTGGAGGATAAAATTGTTCTAATCTATTTTCACGAACACATGATTGTAAGATTTGTAAGATTTGTTGTGGCTGGGGTGGTTGTAATGATGGTTGTTGTTGTTGTGGTGGTGGTGGTGGCGCTTGTTGTTGCTGCGGAGGAGGTGCCCCTGGAGGTGGCGGCATGGGTCCACGTGTTTGTTGATATTGAGGAGGATATCCATTACCAAACTGAGGTGATTGGTAATATTGTTGTGGAGGAGGATGTGATGGATGGTGTTGATAACCTGGTGGTGGTCCAGGTGGAGCACCATATCCATATGGTTGTTGAGGTGGGTATCCGTACATGTCGTTACTTTTATTTGTTGAACTATTAATTGTCGATGATGATGTTGTTGTTGTAGCTGATGCTTGTGTTTGTGCTTGTAAGTCAGGATTCTGTTTTAATTTACTTGCTAAACCCATTTTTAAAAAACTTTTTTATAACTTTTGGAAGAAATATCACTTTCTTATATGATTGAATTAGTATATCGAAAAAGAAACGATAAAGAATGATTATCAATAAAATAATCTGTATACGAAATATCTAAGTGTATCAGATGCTAAGAAGTACTAGAAAAGTAGAAAAAGAAGAAAAAAAAAAATATTAGTCTATATTCTATTGCTTTTATACTTTTTTTTTTTTTTTTCCTAAACTTATGATCACAGTTTCTGTTCACGCTTTGCAGGGTTAAAATTTATTATTTGGTATACTCTAGGCTTCTATAGAATCCAATGCCAATACTTTTAAAAATTTTAGAATTATGGAACCTAAGACATGTTTTGGAAATTCCTATTCTCTTAGCCTTATTAGTGCACTACTAACAAATTATCATATATTCAATGCACCGACATGTCATACTGGTATACGTCGCTTCATTTATTGTCATCCTGGTTTAAAACCTGGGTTTGATGTGGCTATTTAGCGTTTCTGCAACTGTGGGTCTTGTATCAAGCTTCTCCCTGAATTTTTACAGTCTTGTCTTGCAAGTTGTATCGATCCGGAGATAGTACAACTTTCTTGAACGTTCAAAGTCAACATACCAAACCTCAAGAATATGCTTTAATAAGAAACTCTGTCCCCAATAAAAGTGGCTAGAGTTTGAATTTCTATTTAAACTACTGTGCTGGAATACGATAATTGTTTGGTGGGATTCATAAGTCAGCATCAGCCATGCATGCAAGGCTTTTACAGGCAGCACTTGAAAAAGTTATAAAATATTATATTGGATGGATATGAGCGATCAATTTGGGTGCTGATCGGCTGTGCAGCCAAGTGACAGTGGCAATATCGGACTATTAACAGGATACATATGTAGATTCCTTGGATCCTTTATCTATCATGTACGCTTATACATCGTCATCCATAATGGCCAATAATAAAAACCGATCATATATTTGAAAACCCTCATTTATATCCTCTTAGAAGCCATACACACTAGCCAATGTACAACATTGTCGAGGCAAATTCATTTCACTTTTTTAAGTTGAATGAATGGCTCGGTTCAAGGCATCCGGGCCAAAAAGAAGTTAAAATTCAAGCTCTGGGCTACGATCTTCATTTGTGAATCCAGTCTGAAAGTTGCCATGGAGGGTTCCGAAACACATTTGTTTATGACGTAACTTAATCTTAGTTTATTTTTGGATCTTTTGTACCGATAAAAATCCCAAGAGGTTTTTCTGGTTGTATTCTGAATGCAGTGTTACCAGGTAAGACACGCATGAGCCACTCTACAATTGATAGATTTGTTCTTCTTGAGACGGGGAAATCTAGAACCGATAGATCTAACAGATCGTGATCCTTTAATTTCTGGGGATCAGATAGGTCGCTTGTTTACTTTTTATTTAAAAGCCTCTTTATGGAAATATTATGATATAAAATATATATCAATATTAAATATTATAGTATACTATTGATTACAAACATTAATTACATAAAGCCCATTGATAATTTATATTTGAATAGTTTAAAGAAAAATTCTATCCATATAAGATCATAGTCGAAATCACGAGTTAAATGGCTGAATATTTTTGTCATTTAGCATCTAGTATAGCTGCTTATAGATTGGTATGTTGGACAATACTAAACGACTGAAGGCTAGCCAATTGAATAATACATCTAGGATATATCGTTAATCAGAGTCAGATTTAAGAAAGACCTGTATAATTATAGTTAATCAAATTATACAAGTTAAAGCTTGAAAAGATACCAAGAACATTATACTTATTAATTGATCATGATGTTCAAATTGCTGCTAGCTTTAAATTTTGGCTGAAAATTAAAACGATGAAAAGGCTTCAAAAAATCAAGGTTTATGCTAACCATCCTTCTCTATACAGCTATAAACGAAGGATTATCATGCAACCAACATATGATATGTAAATTTACAGTCCCTGGCAATGCTGATTATACTTTAGATATATCTTACTCAATTGAAAACTTAGTTTCGATTGTTTATCGATCAAAATTTTTTTTACGTGTGGAAATCTGGGTCATATCCTCATGTATCCACTAGCATTACCCATAGTAATATTACAAGTTAATTAAGTTTCTCGTCATAATGATGTAAAAGCCACACTATTGTGTTTACATGTTGGAAAACCGGTTTTAAAGAACACCCTTACCTTAATTGGTAGAATTAACGATGCTGCATGATGTTTATCAAACGGTTTTATTAATCCCATTATCCGAATGTCTTCTAGCCGCAATTAATGTATCCATGTACATTGTTCTTTAATTTTACATTAAAAATCTGGGGAAATAAAACCAGTTTAAACCTTTTTTAATACGAATAGCGTGGCTGAAGAGAATGGAAAGAAAATGTGTATTGCATAATAATAATGTATAATTTTAAATGGGGGCAGTGCAATTAACTTTTCTTTAAATTACACTATTGCTCAGTGCATCGCGATGTGTCAATGAGGAAAAACCGTTGAAATATTTCGTAGCCACGGTAATCGAGTTACAAGGACTAAAGTTTATTTGCACTGAGTTTTAGTCATTATTAATACCAGTTACAGTTGAAATTTGAAGTTACATAATGTAATATCTACCTGTATAATATAGGTCTGTGATGCCGATTAAATCGATTTTTTTTGTTATATCCGGATTTCGACTGAGTGAGCAGAACTTGGCGATCTGCTATGACTGATTATCTGTACCCCATAACCATCCGATGCTGCAGTATAGATTGTTATTGGTATGGTTGTTAGAACTCTAGAGCTATGGTTTTTCTTATATCTATTGTCGAAATCTCTGCATCTATTCCAGCTAGTTCAACTGAACAGCCATGCTGACTTATAATTACTGTACGGTGGACCGATGAGTTCTAGAAGGAGCTTACTATGACATATGACAAGCCTAACCATATAAATATACTTTCCAAAATATGATCAATATTATTTAAAAAAGAACATCAACAGAATACTGATCGATTGGAATTTTATTCTTATTGAAGCTTAAGTGTCGGTAATAATTATCCCCGGTTTTAGAATTCTTCACCGAACTCCATGTACTTCAAGCGGATACAAGATCTACTGCCCCTGTTCTTCTTAGCTTTCCGATGTATAGCCCTTGGCAAGGCTGAGCGTAAACTTAATGCATTAACTTCTGCTTAAGCATCTAAATACTGTACTGATATTTGAAATTATTTGATACCAAGTGACACATCTGGTCACACTCAAGTCCTGCCAATGATGATTTAATATTCCAATAATAAATTTTTCATCGTATCCCTATAACCCTACAAGCTGTAAGTAGCACTGCAGGACAATAAAATTTCAGGAATCTGCCGAGACCTTTATCATGGATAGCTCAGGATAGAATATTATATAAGAGAAAAAAAAAATTTAGTATAAATAAACCCCATTTTGCCACTTTTAAAAAAAATTCTTCCCCATCATTTGTTAACTTTTATAAACAAACAAGAAACACTTTATATATACACAAAATACACAATGTCCGCTCGAGATTTTTACAACAATCAGCCAGATAATAACCAGTATGGTAACCCATATGGTAATCAGCAGTATGGTGGTAACCCGTATGGTGATAGCAATCAATATGGAGGTGGTTACAATGGCCCAGAAGGTGCACAAGATGGCGAAAGAGGTTTAAAAGGTGCATTAGCTGGTGGTGCTGCCGGGGCTTATGGTGGTCATAAAATGGGTCACGGATTTTTAGGTACTGTTGCTGGTGCCATTGCAGGTCATTTAGCTGAAGAAAAATGGAAAGATCATAAACAAAAACCACAATTTGTTGGGTATCAACAACCACCTCCATCACAAGCTGCTGGTTATTACGGCGGCGGTCAGCAATATGGCAGCCGAAGTATTAATGAAGGTCCATCAGGAGGTTACAATGGTGGCTATAATGGTGGTTATAATGGTGGTTACAATGGCGGTTATAATGGTGGTAACAACTATGGTCCACCACAAGGTGGATATAACGGTGGTAACACATATAATGGTCCAAATGCTGGCTGGTAATTCGCCAACTAGTATTCAAGGTTTAGCATTTTATTAATTTGGGGAGTATCGGTTTAATTTGCATATTTATTTAACTAATGAGCTTATGTAATTCTTTATATTTATAGATTTTTGTTTTTTTCTCTTTATATGAGTATTTTCAGTGATTTATTTTCAATTTTCATACTGTAAATTTTCAGTTTGATTATATTTGTTGTAGCTCGAACCGTGATAATAGAGGCTATTACCATGGATAAATTAGAGAGATTCTAAAATTAGCCCAGTCAAATTAGGTCAAGCTCACTAAACAGTACTGATGACACTTTATATGCATACCATTGTAGAGTTCAGTTACTACCATAGATGATACGTGACATTAGTCTAATGATCTGAACAGTCTGACTTATGCATTGTAAATCATATTATGTCCTGCTTTGTTAGAATCCAACTCTTCCGAATAATGGCCCAAAGCTTTTTTAAATGACGCTTTGAGTACTGCTAATTACTGTGCATCCGGATGCATCGAGGCTATAGTAACCTCCGGTCCGACCTACACGTTATATGATCCGATATTTCGGCTTGATAGCCGATAGTATGAGTATTATTATTGTAATAGTAAATATGGTTGGTTGAAGGTTTTCGAAGTTATGTTCAGAGTATTGACTTGATTTTGTTATTAAAGCTATTCTATAGAATAAGTATCAATTCAAGAGGATAGTCCTCCAGCTATCCTCATGGACACTCCACTAAATACGATTATTAATCCTGTAGAAAAAATACGACCACCACGCGAAAATTCGTTTACTAAGCAGTGTTTAGCAACCTTCCAAGACTTCCCCCCAGTTTAGAGAGCCACAAGACTAAACTTCCACACCAGTAATTTTATAAACTTACGACAATTGTTATTAAACCACGAACATTTTAGATGGACTTTATCATTTTTAACAACCACAATTAAATGTTCAAAAACCTTCTAAAATATATCAAACCGACACAAGCATCAACAAAACAAATGTCTACAGCTACACCAAGTAAAATCTCACCAACATTACAAGTTCCTCCAGGATCAGAAGTTGCCACTGTTGCTGCAGGTTGCTTCTGGGGTACCGAACATATGTATAGAAAACATTTTGGCTCAGGTAAAGGGTTAATTGATTGTAAAGTTGGGTATACTGCAGGCCATCTAAATAACCCTAGTTATAGAGATGTTTGCTCAAGTGGTAGCGGACATACAGAAGCATTACAATTTAGTTTTGATCCAAAAATTGTTAGTTTTGAGACGATGATTGAATTTTTTTTCAAAATGCATGATCCAACTACTTTGAATAAACAGGGCCCAGATAGAGGTAGTCAATATCGGTCTGGTATTTATACTCATTCAGATGATCAATTCGAAAAGGCTAATAAAGTCTTGAATAAAATGCAAAAAGAATTTTATAAACCAAAAATTGTAACAGAAATCCAACCAATTGATACTTTTTGGGATGCTGAAACTTACCATCAATTGTATTTGGATAATAATCCTGGTGGGTATGAATGTCCAACTCATTTTTTGCGAACTAAAAGTGATTATGAAGATGGAAAATTGTAAATTTTATTTTCTTAATGTACTGTATTTATTAAAGTAACTATCCTTTTATAACATTTTGTTGTATTCTGTCATTGATTTTATATTTTTGAGCCAATTTGTTTTTTGAAAATATCTCAATTTTCTCAAGGTAGGTTATAATTATTCTTTACAACCCTGGCTATGATGATTATATTTAGTACATTCAGCCGTTTAAGTGTATGCATGTGGATATATGATACCAACACCACACTATGAAGGTTAACTGATTCAGGCACCGAAATTTAAGTTTAAACTTAAATCAAATTAATTTTCTAAGCTTTTCACGGTTGACTTACATTTTAATTCATATACATATACAATACCATGGTATGAGATACTGGCCGTTGGATCTGATTTAGGTTAACTTTGTACATGTTAAATTTTTTAGAGTTGAGCTATAATACATCTGGCTATAGAGCTATAGTGATGCAGTATGCAAACGCAAATATTTCAGTAACCACTAGAGCTAGGAAAGCTAAAGTTTATATTCTAATCAATTTGATCAATCTGGTTAAATTGTATATTTAGGCTGGTTAGCCTGCTTGTAAGAAGCCAGTTTTATAACGAATGTTTGGATTATTCAATCTGAAAGATTCCATTTTAGTCGGTGATAAATCCGGAACCATGAACACCAATAAGTGCAGCTTAACTGGTACTTGGTGTGATTTTCTCAGAATGGTCAAATCGCGATGATCTTTAAGGTTAACTCTACAAAATTGGTAAACACAGAGCAAAAAGTTGACGCGATAATTAAAGACACAAAATGATTCAAACAGCATTTTTTATTTTTTATTTTTTTTTTAATTCTACATATGTACTCCCCACACTGCTACTCCCTTCTCTATTAGTTTTGTAACGTGCAATCCCCCACTATCTATTGTGGTACAATAATTCGACGAGACTAAAATTGATGCCTCTTGGATTAAAATTAATTCAAAGTTTAGAATTAGCAATAAAGTTTGATATCATTATTCGAGAACGTTCAACTCAAAAAGTATCAATACTACATGATTACCCCACTGCGGCACAATACAACAGAACTCTTTCTTAAAAGTATATATATATAATATCGGGAAGCCCAGTATAACGAGTCTATTCAACTATAAAATATTACTACACTTTTTGGTTATAATAATTTTTTTGAAAAAATGAAGTTGCCATTATTATTATCCATTGCTAGTATAGTTACAGCAGATACATTCAGCGAATGTCCAGCTTACGGTGATTATGCTAAACAGCTACATGCACCATACTCAGCGGGTCCATTAAAGTTACCATTTCAAAGACCTTCAGAAAAATGTCGAACTTTTAAATCCAAATCTATTGAAAATACTATCAATGTATTCAAGAAAAATATGGCTGATCCAGATTTATCAAGATTGTTTGAAAACTGTTTCCCAAATACTGTTGATACAACCATCAGATGGCATGTTGATGACTTGAACAAAACAGGCCCAAGAACTTTTATTATTACTGGTGATATTAACGCACAATGGATAAGAGATTCGAGATTCCAATTATCTAATTATCACAAGTTGGCACCATTCGATAAAGATTTACGAACAATGTTAGAAGGTGCTATTCATCAACAAGCAGCTTTTGTTGCTCAATATCCTCATTGTAATGCATTCCAACCACCAAAAGAATCTGGGTTAACTGCAGGTGATGGTAGTCATGATAAAGTTAGCCCACCTTATGATGATTCAGTTGTTTGGGAATGTATGTTTGAACTGGATTCTTTGGCATCATTTTTAGGATTAGCTTGTGATTTCCATGATGCTACTGGTGAAACTGACTTTATTGATGATGCATGGGTAAATGCTGCTGAAATTGCAATTAAAACAATTCAAAGTCAACAAATTCCAACATATGATTCTAATGGGGATTTTAATAATCCTCAGTATACTTTTCAGAGACAAACTACTAGTCAAGGTACCTTGAATTTAGCTGGTGCAGGTAACCCAGTTAATAGTAATACTCATTTAATCAAATCCCCATTCAGACCTAGTGATGATGTTGGTATTTTCCAATTTTTCATCCCAAGTAATGCATTAACAAGTGTTGAATTGAAAAGAGCTGCTGACTTATTAGAAAAATCTGGTAGATCATATGTTTCTAAATTAATCAAAACCATGAGAAATTTATCCAAAAATATTAAACAAAGTATTCATGATCATGCAATTTTTGATCATCCAGTTTTTGGTAAAGTTTATGCATATGAGATTGATGGATATGGATCAGTAAACTTTATGGATGATGCCAATGTCCCATCATTATTAGCGTTACCTGATATTGGGTTTTGTTCAATAGAAGATCCAATTTATAAAAATACTAGAGAAATGATTTTTTCTCAACAAGGTAATCCATATGCTACAAGTGGGAAATATTTCACTGGAATTGGTGGCCCACATGTTGGATTAGATTTCGCATGGCCAATGAGTCAAATTGCTAAAATTAGAACCACTAATGATGATAATGAAATTAAACAATCTTTAGAAATGTTGAAAGGTTCAACCTCTGGCTTAGGGTTGATGCATGAATCTGTCAATGTTAATAAGAATAAAGGTGATGATTCTTATACTAGATCTTGGTTTGCTTGGGTTAATACTGAATTTGCAAAAAGTATTATTGATTTGGCTGATAGAAAGCCTTATTTGATTTTTAAAACCGATAAAAAAATTACGTTAGAAAATTTACCACAATAGTACCATATAGTTATATAGCTCTTAATTTAAAATATTATAATAGATAATTTAAACATATTGATACATTATAATGAACTGATTTATTTTTGCTTTTAATTGGAAGCTTCACTATACAGGACTTTGTTGTTGTAGGCATTGCAGTAAATCGCATAATATCGCAGTATGTTCACAACATGTACAATGTTCTTGAGGGATCTGCTTCAGATCTTTATGCCTAATAATTTGATACTAAAAATATATAATTATAATAAGTGTAATAAAATAACTTTTATCATTGTTTTTATTTTCTTGTAAAACAAATACAGAATCTCACTATGTATATATGTATTAAACTATAGGAGACACCACAACTTGATGAATTTATAAGTTATAATTTTAATTATCTATTCGTAGGATAAATTCGTTTCATATAGATATTTAAACAACAAATTATGATAGAAATAAATAATTTTAATTATGATAGCTCAAGCAGCTTCTCAATACATGCATATGATATCTGACTAAGAGTTCTCAAGCTCTACTAATTAGTCATTATCAATTAATGCTTTGTACAACATACAATTTTTTTTTTCCGTATACATGTATGTTGCAGCTACTACAATATATAAAAATAATCATGAGCAGAACATATATATAAATTGAATTTGCATATGTTTCTCCTACTCAACTGCATGTTGAATATGATTAAGATATGGTATTCATCTAGGTTTGGATCATTGCAATGGCTATCAATAAATGAGATATAGATGAGAAGTGAGACAAGCCGCATCTAATAGCTATGGCAACATGGGTGAGCCTAATTTCACTGCGAGACTGCTTTGTAGCAGGGTCCCAAAAAGATGTATAATCATGGCCAAAATCTAGAAAACATAATAAATCTGTTATGTATAAACTACAATATCTAATTGTTCAAGTAAATCATATATTGTGCTTATTGTAAACTAATCAATATATACACTGATTTCAATTAAGTGAAAATATATCACTATTCTTGTCAACAATCTTGAGTTGAAGTCCATCATAATTTGTTTAATGCGGCGGTATTTGTTTATTTACGCCTATCGATGATCAATAAATCCAAGTTTTAACAATACAACGCGTAAACAGAAAACTCATTCAAGCATTACAACGTCAATTGAGTACTATAGAACTGCCGTCGCAGAGTGCATTAAAATTTGAGGAAAAAAAAAAGTTGAGTGGAAAAATTTTCCGGACTGAGATTACCACCACAAACGTGTATATCTCAGTCCGTCCGTTCATTAGGACTTCTTACCACACTGTTAAGCCTGATTGATCTTTAAGCAGTGATAAACTATATCCGATACCGATATGCATAGGGCTTAAAGAAATTTTTTCATCTTCTGAGTTAGAAAAAAAAAAAAAAAAAAAATATCAAGAACCTTAGACAGATTTTGGGACCTTAATAGTTCTTATACTCGACAGACCTTTCATTGCTATAGATATAGAATCATTAAGTTAAAAATGTCTGGTAGTGGGTATAATGCTGGTTTGCCCTCATCTAATGCTTTAAGCAAATTAAATGAGAAGGTTCGGCAAAAGTTGAGTAATAATCAAGTTAAGAGCGAGAAAAAGGGTAATAATAATAATAAGAAGAATAATAATAAGAACCAAAAGAATGAGAAATTTGAAAAGAAAACCACTGAACGAGAAAAACCACAAGAAGAGGAAGCTCAAGAAGATAATGGTAAAGATATTATGGCTGAATTTGAAAAGTTGGGTGGATCAAAAGAAGATTTTGAAATGTTAAAAGAGATTGATTCTGGATCTGATTCTGAATTAGAATTTGATGATGAAAGTAATGAAACTGAAGGTTTTGATGGTGATAATATTGCAAAATATATGAAAGAAATTGGGTTTAATGTTTCTGAAAGTGATTTAGCGAAATTAAAAGAAGAAAAATCAACTCCAAAGAAATCTAAAGATATTAAGAAAGAGAAATCTGAAAAAGTCGAAAATAATGTAAAATCTGAAAAGAATGAAAAAAATGAAAAGAAAGAAAAAGTAGAAAAGAAAGAAAAGAAGGATAAAAAGGATAAAAAGAAAAAGGTTGATGATGATGAGCAAGAAGAAGAACCTTTTAAAAGTTATCCAGTTGTTGAAGGTCCAATTAATACTTCATCAATTACTCATCCAGGGAAATTATTATTAACTCCACAACCTGGTTGGTATAATACTAATGAATTAACACCATTAACCCCACCTCCAGCACCATTAGGTGATAAAGCATGCCAATCATTATTATCAAAGGCAATGGAATTATTATATGAAGAAAATGAAATTTATCAAAAATCTGGTGATACTCGAAGTGCAAGTGTTAAAAAACAAGTTTCACAATTTTTAACTGCTGGTACATTAACAGATAAAATCAGTACATTAACATTATTAATTCAAGAAAGTCCATTACATTCAATTAAATATTTTTCACAACTTTTAACATTATGTAAAAAAAAGAGTAAAAGTAGTGCAATGCAAGGAATTAATGCATTAAGTGATTTGTTTATTGGTGGGGTTTTACCAGATCGAAAATTAAAATATTTTAATAAACAACAAGTTAGTGTATCAACGAGTAAAGAATGGTTAATTGTTTTTGCATTTGAAGATTGGTTAAAAAAATTTTACTTAGAAATGTTAAGAATCATGGAAACTTTAACTCATGATAATGTTCCTTATATTAGAAGAAATACTACATCACAAATTATTAATTTATTAAAATCAAAACCTGAACAAGAAGTTAATTTATTAAGATTGGGGGTTAATAAATTGGGGGATAAAGATCGTAATGTTGCCAGTGGAGTTGTTCAATTATTATTAAGATTAGAAGAAGCACATCCTGCAATGAAAAGCATTATTGTTGAAGCTATTAGTGAATTAATTTTTAGACCAAATAGTGAATATCATGCAAGATATTATGGATTAATTACTTTAAATCAAACCACTTTATTAAGTAAAGAAACTGAAACTGTTAATACTTTAATTAAAATTTATTTAACATTATTCGAAAGATTATTAGTTGAATGGAATAAATCAAAACCATTAACTAAAGAAGAACAAAAGAAGGTTAAGAAACCAAGATGGAAAAATAAGGGAAATAAAGGTAAAAAAGGTGGTGAAAGAAAGGAAGCTAAAACTGTTGAAACTTTAAAAGATGAACAAGATAATAAAATGACCAATGCTATTTTAACTGGTTTAGTTCGTGCATTCCCATTTTCTAATTTACCAAAAGAAACTTTTAACAATCATATGGATGCATTATATCGAGTTACACATTCTGCAAATTTCGGTACAAGTTTACAAGCAATGAAATTAATTCATTTAATATCAAGAAATGAAACTTCATTAAATGATAGATATTATAGAACATTATATGAAAGTTTATTAGATCCAAGATTGGCAGTTTCAAATAAACATTTGAAAGATTATATGAATTTAATGTTTAGAAGTTTAAAAGAAGATTCAAATAATGATAGATTAAAAGCATTTTTCAAAAGAATTATTCAAATGGCAACTAGTTGGTTAAATATTGGTGTTGTTAGTGCCGTTTTATTTATGTTACAAGAAGTTTCCAAAAGTTCAGATGAATTAAGAGAATTATTTTCAAATGAAGTTGTAAAAGAAGGGGAGAAATATGATGGTAGAAAACGAGATCCAGCATTTGCAAATGCAAAAAATACAAAATTATGGGAATTAATTCCTTTATTAGCACATTTCCATCCAACAATTGAATTTTATTCAAATGGGTTATTAAATAATGATAATGATTTAAATCGACCAGATTTAGATTTACATACTTTAAATCATTTCTTGGATCGATTTGTTTATAAAAATCCAAGACAAAAATCTTCAACAAAAGGTGGTGCTATTATGCAACCTTTACAAGGTGCTGATAAATCAGTTGAAATTTCTGCTTCTGCATTTGATTGGAGTAATAAAAATTTAGAAGATATTGATGTTAGTGAACGATTTTTTCATCAATATTTTGCAAATAGAGATCAAAAACCAAAGAAGAAATCTGGTGGTGATGAAAATATCAATGAAGAAGATATTTGGCAAGCTTTGGTTGATAGTAATCCAAATGTTGAAGGTGGAAGTGATGTTGAGTTTGATGATGAAGATTTATCTGATTTGTCTGATATGGAAGAATTAGATGATATGAGTGGTGATGAAGATGAAGATATTGAAATGGAAGTAGAAGAAATGAAGGATGATGAGGAAGTAGAAGATGAACAAGAAGATGATGAAGAATTAGAAGAAGAAGACTTTGGTGATGAAGATGGTGAGATTGATTCTGATGAAGAAATTGAATTATCGACTAAACGAAAATCATCCGAAAAAGAAGATTCAAAATCAAAAAAGAGAAGAATCAAAGATTTACCTGCATTTGCATCTATGGAAGATTATGCTCATTTATTGGGCTCAGATGAGGATGATTTCTAATGTATTCTTTTTTAATTATTATTATTATTATAATGATCAATAATGTAAATAGTAATTTAATTTGTATCTATAGACTGAAGAATACTATCTTTTTGTATTGTAAATATTGAGCCGCGTATTGTAAATATTGAGCCGCACACTTTGTACAAATTAGTATCGTAGTTTTTTTTTTTATGGTGACCTGCGCGCGGGTGATGCACTAAAAAATTGGATGTTGAAAAATTTCACCAATAAAAAAATTTTATTGGGACTAACAAAAAAAAAATTGAAACCCAAAAACCATCAAGAAAAGAATTAACCATTCGACTTGAATCGCATACGAAAAATTCATTGTAATAGCATAAGATGTTGAGACCTAGACTAACATCATTCTTAAACTCAAACACAGCAGTTACTACACAGCTCACATTTGTTCGTACTGCAACCAAACGAGCTGCTGGGTCCAAAACCAGTATGAAAGATTCAGCAGGTAGAAGTTTAGGTGCAAAAGCAGGTGATGGTCAATTAGTTCGAATTGGTGAAATTGTGTACAGACAAAGAGGTACAAAAATCTATCCTGGTGAAAACATGGGTATTGGTAGAGATCATACATTATTTGCTAAAGAGCCAGGTTATGTTCGATATTATTATGATCCTTTCCATCCAAAACGAAAATTTGTTGGTATTGCAATGAAAAAAGAAGCAAGATTACCAACTCCACATTTTGATCCAACCCCAAGACGATTTGGACGGGAAATTATTGAAGAAGAAGAAAGTGCATTAAGAGAACGAACTGTTATGAAACGAAAAGAATGGCTGGCTCAAGATAGTTTAAAAGAAGAAATTTCAAAACGTGAAACTAAAAGATTAGCAAAGAAAAATAATTTGGCAGAAAAATTAGAAACTTTAGGTGTATCATTAGAAGGTGATGATAAAGAATTGATGTTAAATAGATTATTAAAAGTTGAATTATATTGTGAAGCAGGTGGTAGAACTCCGAGTGAAGCAAGACAATTAATTGATGAAGAATATTATGAAGATGCTAAAGTTGCCAAAGAATTTAGAAATGATTCATCACTATTTGATAAATTTGAAAGTTATAAACAGTTATGTGAAAAAGTAGATTCATTAGTTACATTTTCACCAGAAATTCAATTAATTAAGAATTATTCAGAAGAAGAACTAACTAATATGGCAAATGAAGTTTTTGCTAAAATCGATACAATTATTAAAAATAATACTTCTGTATCAGGACGAAGAGAAGAAATTTCAGAATTATTAAAACAACCATGTTTTAGTTTAAAACAACGAAATGGGTTATTAAAGAAATATACTGGTGAAATGTTAAGTGAACTAGAACCTATCCCAACTAGTAAATTACCAATTGAACAAATGCAAAAATTAGTTGAAGATAAAAAGGGTAAAATTATCAAAAAATGGAATTATAGTCGTCGAAGAATTGAGGAATTCTTTGTTCCATATGCTCCAATGGAAATATAATTAACACTTTGTAAAGATTTGTAAATAGTAATCATTAATATTAAAATATGTGCAAAAAAAAAAAACGATAAATATACAAAAATCTTCCAAAGGAAGATGTCTAAAATCTATGGAAATAATGAATTTCAATGTATCGTAAAACAGGGTAAGTTAACCCACTAAAACCCACACATAAAAATGTACCAAAATCAGTACCTTCTGAACCAAAAGTTTTGGCAATTGGACCAGTATAATAAGCTTGATGCATACCTAATAAAGCACCAGCTACCCCACAACAAGCAGAAATTAATGCAGCCCATTTACATCTACTTAAATATTTAACATTATTCCATTTATCCCAATCATACGAGTCATTCAATCCAGGTATAACTTTTCTTCTAAATAAAAATGATTCTTCTGCAAGAATAATTGCATAAATTGCTGACCAATATCCAATAATTGGCAAAAAATTTGCCAAAATATCAGATAATTTATTTCTACCAACCATTGCCAAAACAAAATAAACAATGGCACTAACAATTGCTAAAATATATCGTGGACATTTAGTCATCCATTTTCCCCAAACTTGTGATGATAATGCAATAGAATAAGTATTCAAAATATTGTTTGAAACCAATGAAATATATAAAATAACTAATAAGAATTTTCCTCCACTACCCCATGCTTGGAAACCTTGAAATAATAACCCGCCATTACCTAAAGTATCAAATGCATTACCCCATGATGGGATTGAAACTGCTGCAGTACCTAAACCAATACCTAAGAACCCAACAAATAAAGTTGGTAATAAAATACTTGCCCAAGTAATACCCAAAGTTTTATACCAAGGAGTAGTTTCAGGGAAATCAACATAATAATCAGATGCCAATGCAATCCAAGTACCAGTAACACCATAAGTACTTGAAAAAAATGAAATCCAATTACTATGAATATCTTCTTTTGAACCTTGACTTTCAATAGATAAATCAAAATGTTTACCTGCACAAACATATAATAACATAAAAGTTAAAATAACTGGAATGGCTGCAAAAGATTCAAAATATTGAACATATTTAATACCAAAAATTGCAATACAAAATGATACAACAGTAATAATAACAATCCCCAATTCAATTGGAACTTTACCAGTTGATAATGAAGCTAAAATTTGACCACCAAAAACACAATTAACAACTGACCAACCTAATAATGTCAAAACATTAAAAAACGCACAAATTTTGGCTGGCCACCAACCAAATTGAAACCTTGCACCAACCATTTGTCTTAACCCTGATCTTGGACCTAATGTTGAGCCATATGCTGCAACCAATGTACCAATAATACTACCGGCAAAACCAGCAGTTACTGAATCTTTGAAACTTAATTCAAATAAAATTGGACCTAAAAAAAACCCACTAATTGTTGATAATCCACCACAACCACTAACCCAAAATAAAGCCATTTTCCAGCATTCTTTGGCATTACCATCATGTCTTTCAAATGGCATAGATCGATGAATACCTCTTAATTCAACCCCATATGAATCTAATCTATTACTAAATCTCATAAACCTGGCAAACAAACTGTTGCCAGTATATTCTTCTTTAATATTGATTTCATCTGATTTTTTATCACTGTCATTAAATGTAGTACTATCATTGTACCCATTTCTCTGTGATTCAACTTCCTCTATCATATCTTTTTCTTTTTGTTTGAAGTATGAAAAAAGTGTTGTTAGTATTTAAAATGCAAAACCTATCAAACTGATGATTTGATAAAATGAAAGAATGACTGTTAAAAGAGATGAGGGAGGAAGATGACTCTAATATTAATATAAATAAAAAAGTGAAAAATCAAAAAAATCAAAAAAAAAATTATTGGGGGGTGGGTGGGTGCTACAGTAGTAATAGTACCGCTGTTAACTATGGATCTGATTAAGATTAACCTGATAATAAAAATTGTCTGGTGCTTAAATAAGCAAATTTACCCGAGTAAAAATTTTTTTTTTTTTTTAAGTTGGTTGTAACTAGAAAGCGTAAAGAGTATTAAGAGAAAATCCCACACCATTGCCGGCTTTATATCTCCTATCTGATTGATATGTGTCTCAAGTGCTTTTCTACATGAGCAGTTGAGATGTCCTATGCCAGCCTAAATCTATAACAAATCTATGGAAATAAGTGGTACTTATAACGTAAGTTATTATTAATGGCAAGAAGAAAAAGATAGGTTTATTCTCAGGGTAGTGGCATCACCTGAAAATTGTTTCTCTTTGATAAGGCCCGCAAAATGAAATCGTAGATTAAAAACGAGTTTATATAGACCTCGCTAAAAGCCAGCTGGTTTATGACGGATATGTGGTATAGATTGGCTTTTTATTCATTACCTAAAAGTTGACCAATAAATGAAAAATTATTCGAAAATTCATATATTACCATGGTAATTTCTATCTATCTATACAGACAAGGACGCTTCAGGCGGGGACATGCGGATCTATGAGCTCCATGCTATTATGGTAGCTGATTTTTGAGGTGTATTAAATAGAACCTCTATCCTAGAAATACATCATTATGGACTTTTATATGTTCAAATTTATGATATTAGGTTGATACCATGCAAATGGTATCTCTTTCTGAAAAGTTACATTGCGTTGTTAGGCTCATTAAACGTTGAGATATCGATCGATCGGATGAATACCGGTTTTTTTTTTATTAATTGTATCGCACAGCCGCGTTAATAACTAATTGAGCCTGCGGCTGTGAAAAGTTTCATAACTATAATATATAGGATTGTGATTGTAGCAGAGTTTTTACCCGCCGCACAGAGTTCTCTATAGGGTTAATTACCCCCTCATTTTTCTGACTCGGGCATAATTATAGTTGTATCACAGAATTGATCTAGGCCTCTTTGATCAATAAATTTGAACTTGAGCGATAGTATCTTCAGTGAAATTCTACAATACCATTATGATGTATAATATAATATAAAATACATGAGAAAAAATTGTTCGAACCCCAAAATGTTATCTACAAAAAGTTCAAATTGTTCTTTTTGTTTTGAGTCTGTAACTTTTATTAATGAGATTATTAACTTAAACCAGAAAGGTAATATTGAATAATTGTTTTGTATATAATCAAAAAATACCGCCATAACTCCTAATTTCAATATCAAATTGAATTGAATATAGCTTTTAGCTGGCCTAGGCTTTCGAAGATCTAATAAAAACATTAAATTTTTATCAATAGAGCCTAGGATATCTACACAATTCTGTGAGTTGACATATATGAAAATCTTGATAAGCATAAAGGCTTGAGCCGCAACATAAACATGGTTTGGTAATGTGTGTATATATAGTTTAAAATTTAATATCATGCTATTTCTAGCTATATATACAAAAAACAGTTTAATAAACCGCCTGTGATGGAATATCTGATATCACAGTTGAGAGATGCCCTATTTTGAAACTGTATAAGTTGCGTCTATAAGTTGCGTCTAAACTATAGATATATAACTGTAGCTATAGCTAGCTTAAAATCTCGAATGCCTGTTTTAACGCTATATCTATTGCTTGTTTGATAATGAGGGCTTTTCTGAATAAATCCATATCGCTATGGTAAATTAATTCAAACTGATTAAGCAAGTAGTTACAATGCTAATTAATTATTTAAATTTGAAAGACTCTTATAAGTACTACAGATTTTATATTCTGGCATGCAAACCATAAATTAATCAATAGATCTAGTTTATTATAATTGTTATTGTATGTAGTGCTGCATATGATGACTAACTAACGTTACGGACCTACCAGAAACTTGAAAATTCAGCGTTTGATCTATATGTGCATGCGTGCGTAGATGCGTGATACTCGAGATCACAATATATCTTAAGAATTTTTTTATTGTACTTTTTTTGGTAATAAATTTAAACTTTAAATAAACTGAGAATTATACATTCTACATTGAAACTAATTTTCAAATCATTTTTGTAATTATCAAAAAATTATGAGACCGCAAGTACCTTCTGCGTCTAATACTTTGATACCAACACCAAAACCCAAACATATATTTGTACCCCCTGATATCCCTAAAGAAACGCAATTCCAATCAAGTTCTTCCAACAAAACTTATCCTACCAGTTCCACTTTACCATTACCAACATTATACACATTAAAATTATTATACCATAGTGGGTTACAGAATGATCCACTTTATACCATAAAAACCGCATCATTTGAAGAAGAACTAAATAAATCAAGTTTCTTATGTCAGAACAGTATTTTAGATGAATTCCTAATACACAAAAAATCCAATTTTGAGTTGGTTATGGTATTTATTGCAATATCCAATGAAGATTGTGAAGATCAAGCTACCAAGCATTTACATTCTTATATGGAAAGAATTGGATTAAATGTTAGACAAGGGATAATTGTTTTACCCAAACGGGTAGTTATTTATGATTTGAATCTGAGAAGTAATAGGGCGTTCCCATCTAATGTATATCATCATGATTCGAGAAAGTTGGATTTAAAATTAATTGATGAGATAATCAAGCGGTTCCAGGTTTTACCTTAGCTCCAATGTACTAGAGGTATTCTTTTTTTTGGAATAGTTGAATTATAAAAAATATCGACAATAAGTACATTCAAAAAGTACATATATTAAATCAAAAATTCGCTTTAAATTTAGGATATGTTATTTTCTTGCATGTATCTTTCTCACTCTCTTTAACATACCCAGCAGCACATTGCCAAATATACCTCCAGTTCTCTCCAACCGTATTTCTTAAAATCATCGGTAAGTTACAGTCACATTTTGGTACATTAGCAGTGTTGTATTCTCTCAAATACATTCTATAAGTTAAGTTCAACCTTGAAGTTCCTGAAATCGGGTGTGGTGTTAATTGATAAGTTACAGGTACAACGCTATGCTTATATTCTTCTTGACAAGTAGCATGCATAATAATTAGTGAGTTATGAGGTAAATGTACTGATATCGTACTAGTATCCTTATTATGCCGATTTTTTAGTCTAAATTCTCTAGTTGCACCCAATGAAATACTCGAAATCACACCATGAGGTCCAATATGTGTTAACTGATCTGAATGATATCCTACCGAACTTTTTGGACCATCATATCTATTACAAATCGCTACATCACAATTCCATTTTCCAGGATACTGATATTTTGTCAATCCTCTTTTCTTTATCTGTTCGTTTGTAATGTTTTGTACAATATTTCTTGCTTCTTTCATCGATTCATCAAATGGTAAAATATTTGACACTATTCTACCATTATAAGTAGCATTTTGGTCAGCTAATAGCTTTTCATTATCAGAGTATATATGTGTAGTATGATGTGATTCAACAAATCTTTCAAACATATAAAACTTATTGGTATCCCATTTTTCTGAATCTTGCATTAAAAATTTTAGTAACTTATTAGCAAATTCCGATTCAAATACATTTAAAATCAGCGTACAGGGAGAAATTCTTGATAATTCTTCAGGATCATATACATGAATAGTATGACCTTTAACATCAAGTTTTGGTTTTTTCAATTGAACTTCATGGCCATCTTTAGATTTTAAAAATCTTTTTAGAGTAGATTGTGAGGATGTCGTCTTTGTTTCGCGGGTGTCTTTTATACCTAATAATTGAAGGACTTTTTTGACACTCCCGTTACTTGATGTTAATAGTTCTAGTAGTACTATGTCACTTGCACCAGGTGCTTGTGCTTTAAGGTACGTTAGCTTCTCCTCTGTTGTGTTCATATGGTTATTATTGATAGTATTTAGTCTTGAAAACTGTCAGTTGTTCTTTAAAGTGTGGGGGAAGAGAAAAGAAATAGAATTTTGAGTGATTACAAATTTCAATTAAATCGGATTGAAGAAACGCCAATTTTACGCGCGTGGAGTCGTGAAATTTTTTTTCCACCCTGCCTATTATTCTGGGTGCCATGGAGGGCTAGCGATTAAATTTTCAAGCTTGGAATCATGATGAGCAAGTCAGACTCATTAATACTATCGCAAGTGTTCGAAGTGCTACCAAGGGAAAAATTGCTGCCACTTACTTCGAAACATAGTGCTGATACTTTGAACTGGAGAAGGTTCACAAGCATTGCTTTGAAAAAGGATAGTACAACTAAAGTTTTGAACGGTTTTTAAACTGTGCTAATTTTAGTTAGTCTTACAAGTTATACAGACAGTTTAAAACAATGTATAAATGAAAAATGGTCACAGACAGTTTGTTATATGAAGGGTGCACAGTGAACGAGTGAAATGCTTCAAAGATGCCTCAAACAATCTACAAGACTTTACAATAAACCAAAAACAAGAATAATAAATAAGATAATAAAAATAACACTAATCTAATATACAAAAAGGAACTAGTTTGCAGCATCTTGATAACCATTTGGATAGTTAGTACTCCATCTCCACAAATCTTCACAAGCATCTTTCATAGTCAATTTAGCAGACCAATTTAATTCAGTATTAGCACGATCTGGTTTAGCAGTTAAATCCAAAACATCACCATCTCTTCTTCCAACAACTTCATAAGGTAAATCTCTGCCAACAGCAGCTTCGAAATTCTTAATAACCTCCATAACAGTTGAGCCTTTACCGGTACCTAAATTCCATTCTCTACAGAAACCAGTGGTTTCAGATCCAGTTTTTTCAGATTGAACTTGTTTCAATCGATCCAAAGCAGCGATATGACCTTGAGCTAAATCAACAACATGAATATAATCTCTAATTGGAGTACCATCTCTTGAAGGATAATCATTACCAAAAACTTTCAATTTATCTCTTCTACCAGTTGCAACTTGAGCTAAAAATGGTAATAAATTGTTTGGAATACCTAAAGGATCTTCACCCATTAAACCTGAAGGATGAGCACCCATTGGGTTGAAATATCTTAATAATGCAGTATTCCATTCTTTATTTGCTTTAGTATGATCTCTTAGAATATGCTCAATAAATAATTTGGTTCGGCCATATGGTGACATTGGATCAGTTGGGCATTCTTCTGGAATTGGAATCATATTTTCAAATCTTGTAGCATCACCATATACAGTTGCACTTGATGAAAAAACAATTTTGTGGCATTTAAATTCATCCATGACTTTAACTAAATTGATAGTACCAGTAACATTTTGATCATAATAAGCCAATGGAATTTGAGTTGATTCGCCGACTGCTTTTAAACCAGCAAAATGAATAACACTACTGATACCTGGAAAATCTTGGAAGATTTTTCTTAAATTTTCAGTATCTCTTAAATCACATTTAACAAACTCTGGTAGAACACCGGTAATTTTTTCAATTCTTTTGACTGCTTCATATGATGAATTTGATAAATTATCCATAATAACAACATTTCGACCTGCTTCAATTAATGCAACGACGGTGTGAGTACCAATATAACCAGCACCACCAGTAACTAAAACGTATTCTTTACTCATTTTGTCTGTATTTTTAATTTTGTGTATTTGTATAATGTATCAATATAAGTTGAAAATCTATCTGTTGATCTTTAAGAAAAATAAAAATATGAAATTTTCAAACAAGAGCAAAACCCCCCGGAAAATCTGGTAGTTTTATAATAAGAAAACTGGAATTTTCTTGTTGTGTACAGTTGGTCGGGGCTGGCCGTGTATAAAGTTTCATAATTTATCCGTTCTATTTTTATTGGGTGATTTTGGTTCCTGTGCAACACTCAAGCATGGATAAGGAGGGAACATCTCTGTGAGACAAAAAAAGGTGGCGATAGTTTCCTATCTGGGTTATTTATTTCTACTTAAATGAGACATTTTAATGGATAATGAGGGGCTTCAAGAAACGTGTACCAAACTACTGTAGAATTTCTATTTAAAGCCTTTGAAACTAAAGAAGGTTTAAAATTGATGTGAAAAAAAATTTTAAAGTTCAACCGCGCTTTTGCTGCGCAATGACGATATGAGTTGTCTTCTTTGTTAAAGCAGTATTAGAGGAAGTCTCTTTCCGTCCCGGAATATTTGTATCCGGTGTTTTTGTTGACATGCAACAATTCAGGGTTAATTAATGAACATAAACTATCTAATGATTGATTAGCAGAGATGTGGTTGTAGTTTATAAAAACATTGATGGGACTTGAGCTAAGGGTAGTTTAAGTGTAGTCTGATGCTGATGTGAAATTGTCCATATATTACGTTGTAGTAGCTAGCACATGTGAAAGCTGCACATTAATATATAATAGCATAGCTTATTGATTTGTGCGGCATGTGTAAAGCCGAAAACCTCAGGAAGACTTTGAATTAGTAGATCAGGCCCGGGTACCAAAATGATTATAATGGATATTAAACTAATTATAACAGCTTAGATATTAGTGATAATCTTATAAATACGCTATAAACATCGATTAATGATAAAAGAGAATAGTGCTTATACAGCACATCGCACATCCAAGAAAGCATATAAATCTTAATTATATGCTTATTTATTTTAGACATCAACGTAGCATAAATATTTCATGAAACTCAAGTGTAAATACCAGCAGAATACAACATTAGGCACCATTGCAAAACCAGGGGAAATTTCAAAGTCACTTTTAATCCGCTTGGTTAAATGTGGAGTCATTTCTGATTCCCGTGCATTGGAAATAATCCGTGGTAAAACATCAAATGTCAACTATCTGTCTTGTTACCCTTTTTGGCAATTAACGGCAATTTATTCGAGCCATGGAAATTTATTGCAATGGGGATATATAGGTTTAAATAATTTATCCAGATGTTCTATTATAATATATATTTGTAAAAGCCATATATATATATATATCTATAGAACAATTTAAAAGTGAGCTAGTTAATCATGATTCAATATTAGTTGTTACATTGGCTAAGGCTATTAAAATTAACTAATTTACCTGCAAACTTATAAATCGCGGTAAGTATTCGCGATCCAAATATATCAATTTGGATATAACTATACATGTAGTTAGCTATGAGATTTGAGTTATTCAAATTGAATTCATATTTTTAAGAGTTTCAGTTAATGATTTAAATATTAAATAATTAAACGGATGTCAGAAAGATCCAATCCGTGGAACAAAATGAAAATTTACCCCAGGGACTCGAAAAGTTTTTTTGGGAATGTCTTATTTTTGATGCTATTATGTGTGGGTTTCAAAACCTTCGGATAAGTCTACCGAGTCATTATATTCACAATAATTTGGTCCGTTATTATTATTACAGTGAACCCAGGGTTGGTTCCAAGAAATAAAGGAAGTTCCAGCCCACGCTTATCGAATAAAGTCTAGTAGATGAATACTCATGATTGAGAGATATTAGTTCATTTACAATATTATGTTAATGTGTGTATACAGCAAAATTTCTAAGATAGCTGACCTATAGAGGATATTATATTTTAAAAAATATAGTTAATTGATCAGTTCTAAATAATGGGCTAAATTAAGCAACACAGAATTGAATTTTATACATACAGCAACCTGCAATCGTACGCTATACGTGTGTGTGACTTTTGAGGTACTGTACTGTGTAATGCACTTAGCGCTCTATTTAAGACCGCCTATGCATGCCAGTGGATTATGAAGTATTTAGTTAACGTACTCTTTAGTATAGAAAATGAGAGTTGTTAATAAAGTTAATGTTATACATAAAATCAAATTAACATTGCAATGAAAAGGTTATTCAATTTAATTATTTTAGGTCCTATAGTATACGCCATACAGCAGTCAGTTTTACATATTTCTGAATACTTTAAATTGCCATAATATCTACCCTAGACTCTCTTTGTATTATAGTATATTTTTTCCCAATCTTTTACGTACCGGCTAGCTTACGCCAATTGTTATAATTGAATCAATCCAACAAGATTAAATAATCAATTTAAATAGCAGTTGAACCCTGGGCCAACGTGAAAATTTTAATAAGCGATACTGATTATAAGATAGAAGGATCCAAGGTTTCATGACTTAAACTCCTGCTTATCAAAATCTAAAGAAAAAAATGTTGGTGCCATGATAGTCATAAACTTGTAGGCATCAATAAATCAGTATTGTGGTAAAATACCCCCTAATTAATTGAAAGATGTCATCATACCCATCACCATGTGCACGACCAGGTATACTGTACTAGTACGGCTGTGCAATGAGGTTTACGTGGTACAGGCTTTGAATTCGTGCTCATGGTAATTTTAGAGCCGCTTTCAAGAAAGAAAAATAAAAGTTTCGTGCGGCGTAAAAATTTTCAAGCATGCATAAATGCTGCAGTTGTATGATGAGGCTAAACTACTGCTTGGAACAAATTGTAACATAAAAATTTTTCAGGGCCAGGTTCAATCAGAGTTTGAAGCTTACCAAAACAAGTGACGGTCTGAAAAAACCAAACTTCACTTCTAACTTCCTTCGCGCAAGAGCCTCGATCTACAGTTTAAAGTGGATGTTTGTAAAAAGATCCTTTTGTGTCCAACTTACTCTCTGTGATCGAACCTTGGCAGGCTTAAACAGTGATGTAAATTTAAGGATATTTGAGAAATATAAGTAGAATAATCTCGATTAGATTTGGCCTTGTAAATTTCTTCTTTTAGGTTCAATGATTGATTGTTTGATTCTTTTATATATAGGAACAAAATTAATCTTTGGAATTCAGATCTCGAGTTTATTGTGGGCTTGTTATAAACGATAACTATAATAGCTAAGTCCCCGAGGAAGCTGAAAATCCAATTATATAATTAGGTAGTTTAATGAGATTTTTTTTTTTAAACAGATAAATTTTATACAAAAAAAAGAAAAATCTCTGATCCTTTCGGGGCGTTTTTTATTATTAACGGTTTAAGGCTTGAGTTCGCCGATTTGAAACTCTTAGGTGGCTTGACTTTAAATTTTTTTTTAACGAATCACATACCAAATAATTGTAAAGTAAATTTGATGATGATAATATATGAGGTTTGGGTCAATCGGAATAAGTATAATTGAACTTGTCATAAAACTACTATAGTATCTATTACCTATTCTGTAATTTTGAAGTAATCTTTGCTGAAGAAAAGTGAGAATTCAGCGTCATTTATTGGAGTTATTTTGCCGTGGAAACAAATAGTAAATACTTGACCAAGCAAATATGCCTAAATTGCGTAATAACTATTGATATATTCTATGTACAACGTTGTGGACTTTGACTAGGACCTTTAGGCCAGTCGATATCATATGAAGTATCGAGCTGAATAGCTACTGATATTAAACTATATATATATATATATATATAACTGAGTAATATATATCTATAGTTAATTAGTCTTAGATTGTATATATAATATCCCAGCAGGTGAGATAAACTAGTCTAAACAGTAACAATTAATGTAAAAAGACACCATGGAGTGAATCAAATGGAAAGTGACTGCAGCAGTCACGGGCCAAGTTTTGCTCTACAGGCTATGCTTACCATCGCTTATAGCCAGCTGAAGTCGCAAATGCTCGAAAGTTGGCCATCGATGATGCATCCGGATTTCGAAACCATGGCATACGCCTTCATCCAGATACCCAACAATTTATTAAAGACGCAACTGAATATATATATATATATATGGATAGAATCAATTTTTGGTGCTATATATATATATATATATTATTAAACACCAATTAGGACTATCCAAAAAGAATAAAAGATCTCAATGAACCTAGCTACAGCTTTTAGTTAATTAAATCGATCGATCGACCATCAATTGGTGTGTTTTAGAAAAAACATGGCTCCAAAATGATGGTAAATGTTCAATTTTAAGGGCTCATTTAAGCCCAATTACCATGGCAAGGAATACATGTAGATTTTGACTGGTCGAGTTTTAGAAATTTTTACAAAATTTGATCAAGATGCATTAAGAAAAAGAAAATAACCAGTTTGAGTGGTTCGAGTTGGAATCTGGAGAACCATGAGCTGCAGGTAAATTTAATTCTTAGAATTATGGAAAAAAAAATCAGCAAGATTTGATCATTCAGTATACTATAGTAATCAATAGAAGCTTTCAATATCTAATCTATTAATGCGTATGTTCTTTGTAAACAAAAGGAATAAAGTTTCGATAGTTTCTAAGATTCTTAAATTTTTTAAAGTTGGATTTTGACTGCATCGATTTTTCTTATATTTTTTTTGGTTGTGAGATTTTTGAAAAATTCCAAAAATTCGGCTCTTTCTTTGACTTATGCACGCTTGAACAATCAGAAATGTTTTACTTTTTGAAAAATTTCAAGATCTTTTTTCATCATCATCGACTGCAGCTTAAAGTCCACTTGAACTGATAAAATTTTACACCTCCAGAAACTCTCTTTTTTCTCTTTTTTTTTTTTTTTTTTTTTTTTTTTTTTTTTTTTTTTTGCTCTTTCTTGACCAACGAAACTTTTTTTATTTGTCTCTCTTTTTGGACAACAACTTGAAAAAAACTATCTTTCAAAACGACTTTTATTGCTTCAAAAATTTGAATTCGTAGCTTAGTTACTACACCCTGAGATTCAATTTATTCTATATATATTTTATTACACCCATGCTTATACAGTGGATTATCGCACATCGCCAAAAGAAAATTATGTTGTTTTGGGCCCTATAAAGGAACCAATTAAGAGATTAAAGAGAGTGATAGAGACAAAATTTATTAACGAAAAAGTACAGATAAAGAAAAGAAAAAGAGACGACAGTACAGTACAAGAAAACAAATTGAAAAAAAAAAAAAAGGATACCTTCGCATTTATTAACGAACGAACGAACGAAATATTATTTTACGACTAACTAACTTTCAAAACTTATTTATTCAAAAAGATCAAAGAAGAAAAAAAAGGAAACAACAATGGTGGCTATTAGTAACGACAGATCATTCAAAACCCCAAAACCTGCTGAACCGGCGTTTGCAGGTAAAAATTTAAGCTATTATGAAAATCAACAACCAACATTGTTAACATTCAGTGATGATGAAGAAGATGATGACGACGAGGAAGAAGATGATAATTATGGTTCTGACTCAACTGTAGTTAAAGAACCAACACTAGTTAAAAGATTTGATTCAAATACAACCATCAACTCGACATCTAATAATTCAGATTCTGAAGAAGATGATGATGAAGAAGAAGAAGAAGAAGGAAAGAAAGTTGATGATGTTATTATTGATGATGATGATGAAAGTGGATCATCTACTGATGAAGAAAAACCACAGCTAAAAACTCCATTAAGAAAATTACAAATTCCAAAACGATTAGATATGGCATCTATTAGAAAACAACGAGAATCATCTGCTCAGTCACCTGAAAAAGAAGAAGATAATGATAATGCTATTGAAAGTGATTCAGATGTATCATCATTTGAAAACTCTCCAATTAAAAAACGTGATAGAAGAACTTCAATTATTGATAATAACTTCGATGAAAGATTAGCATTTCCACGATCTGGAAATGCTAATACTAATAGTAATAATAATACTAATAGTAATAATAATACTAATAACAAAGATGAATACAATGATGATGATAATGAAGCCATTTTAAATATGTTGAATGAAGATTATGAAAGTGATGATGAAGCGGAAGAAGAAGATGATGATGAAGATGACGAAGAAGAAGAGGAAGAAAGTGATGAAGAAACTAGTGGAGAATATGATTATGCTGATTTGGAAGACGATGATGATGATGAAGATGAAGAAGAAGAAGATGTTGAAAATTTGGAAGAACAGGTTATTATGAATGAATTAAATCAAAAAGATTTATATAGTAATAGCGCAAGCCCAAGATTTTATGAAGATGAATTTGGTTTATATTATGATGATTATGATGAAGATCCAGATGAAGAAGAAATTTTATATTTCGATGATTTCTTGGAACCTTCAAAAAAATCTACAATTTCAAACAATAAATCCAATAAAAATCAAGATGATGATAGTTATTTATGGTCATATTTTTTCAGTTCATCAAGTGAAGTTGAAGAAGAAGAAACTAATAATATTCCATTTGAAGAAGAAGATGGTGATGCAACAGATGAAGATGTTAATGTTCCAAGACCTGCCAAGAAACCTGGTGCACCAAGACCAACTGAAGTTTTAAGTTCATCAAATTCAAGTTCAAGACCTCCAACTTTAGGTATTTGGGTAATGAATAACAAAAGACCATGTGGGATTATTGATGGGTTAACAACAAGAACATTATCACCACCACCAAGTCAATCAAATAACATCAGCAATACAAGAAACCATCGAAAGAGAAATTGGTCATCAAATCAAACCAGTGATAGTGAAGAAATGAGTGAAATTGCATTAGACGAATTCATTTATACATCTGATTTGGATGATGAAGATGAATTTGAATCATCAAGTAATTATAATAATAATACACCAACAACTCATAATAGTACGCCTGTTCCATTATCAGCATTTAGAAATAGAGGTATTATTACTACACCAAATCATTATAATGCATCAAGGAGACTATCACATTCCAAAAGAAGAGATACTATTATGACACCAGTCAAACCAATCAAAAGAATGAAAAAACGTCATCATCGACCGCACGATGAAACTATTAATTATGATTTGCATGATGAAAACTATAATGAACAATGGAATGATGTCGATATGGGTGCCTTATCTCCATTATTTGCTGGAATTTCTTAACTTATTTTTTATTTTTATTATTTATATATATATTTTTTTTTATTTTTTATTATTATTATTATTATATTAGTATTAGGGATCATTAGAAAAATAAATTTATTAAAAAAACTAAACTGATTGAGTTAATTTACTTGATAATTGTAATTGAGTTTTTACAGTATTAGCCAAATATACAACCATTAATACATCTTGTAAATGTGAATTAAACATTTTTTCCAAATTATCTTTTGAAACTGATGGTACAACAGATAAACTTCTTAATAAAAATTTACCCATAGCATTTGGACCCTTTGATTTATTATCAACAATATCACCAACATATTTTGAAACTCTTTCTAACATTTCCAAAACTTCAGTAATTGAAGTTTCCAACATATTTAAATCACTAACAATATCAACTTGTCTATCATCATTTTCTTTAGCTCGATCAATAACATTTAAAGCACTCTTTTCAGCTTCAGAATATCGGATTTCATTAGAAACTGGTACAAATAAGCAATTACCAGGATTTCTTTCACCAATACCAATAGGTGAACTAATAAAAGTATCAACTTTAATATCACTTAGCGCATCACCAGCTTGAACAGTCATATGAATAGCAGGATAAGGATAAGTACCTTCTGATTGAGAATAAAAATCATGGATTAATCCACTTAAATTATTTAATTCTGATGATGTTGAAAACCAACCCAAAATAACTTCTTTTGGATTAGCACGTCGATGTAATTGATACATGCTTTTATTATAATCCATACCAATAACAACTTGATCTTCTGTTTCATCGTGAGGTACGGCAAATGCAGTTTTAATTTCAACTTCTAACCCATCTTCTGATCTAACACCTAATAATGCACCAATAACTCTTTGTTGACGAGCTTTATGTCGAATAGCTTGATCCAAAACTTGGAACAATGCTTGTGCTTGAATGATAATATTCATTGGAGATGAGATTGATGCGACACCACTGGTGGACGCCCCTGCTGGTCGTGGAAGATGTAATGTACTCATTATTCTATTGTATAATAATTGTGTATGAGCTTTGGTGGTGATCGAATGTCGTATCCTCTTTTTTTTTTTTTTCAATGAGGTTCAGATTTTTCACTCTATTTTTTTTTTTGATGGTGAAATTTTTTTTTTCCTATAGTTGGATGTTCCCAATCTCAAAATGTCGGTACACCGACATTTTATTCGCGTTCTCAAATATACACGTGTATAAATTTTAAAAATTCAAAAATATGTGTACACCTGGGATTCGAAACGAGGCCATTTTTATCTTTCCATCTAAAATCTGGATACAGATCGATAATCAATCAATAAACTTTTTGGGTGAGTCTACTAGGAACGCATAAAAACATTAGTGGGGTATTAAATGCGCGGCGTGGATTTTTGTTTGCGTATATCACAAATCCATTGACGCCACTACTTTTATGCTTCTTTAATTTTAGATTTTTGATTCCTCAATTTATTGTTATCAATTACTATTCAAACTACTAATCAAAATACAATGCGACGATTCTTTGGAACTTCTCCAAGGACGTTCCAAAGGCTGAGTAATATTAGTGCACCATCACCATCATCATTACCATTGAAACGACCAGTTAGAAAATGGAGAAAAACAATGATTTTTGGTACTGCTGGTGTATTAATATTTTCATGGGATTATTATTTAAACGCTAGTGCAATCACGAGGGCTTTGAGATGTCTAAGAGATTTAACATGGGTTGGATTAGACTATAAATTAAATTTTAAAGAAAATCGAGATGTTGATGCATTACATGAAAGAAGTGCTGAAAGAGTTTATAATTTATTGATAACAAATAAAGGATTGTATATTAAAATGGGCCAAGCAGTTGCAATTCAATCAGGTATTTTTCCAAAACCTTTTCAAGAAAGATTAAATAAATTGTTTGATTCAGCACCTCAAGATCCATGGTCAGAAGTTGAGCAATTATTAACAAAAGAATTTCATGAAACTCCTGATACATTTTTTGAATATATTGACCATAGAGCTATTGCAAGTGCTTCAATTGCTCAAGTTCATAAAGCTAAATTGAAAACTGGTCAATGGGTTGCAGTTAAAGTTCAACATTCAGATCTAGAAAAACAAGTTAAATGGGATTTGGCTGCATATAAATGGATGATGTGGATTTATGATCGATGGTTATTTAAAATGCCAATTTATTCAATGGCCGAGAAAATTGCTGATAGAATGATGCAAGAAGTTGACTTCAAAAATGAACTGCAAAATGCTGAATTCACAAGACAAAAAGTTTTGAATGATAAGGCTATATCAAAACATGTTTATGTTCCAGAAAATTATCCAGAATTAAGCACTAATAGAGTTATGGTTTCAGAATGGATTGAAGGTGTCCCACTTTCTAAGAAATTAGACTTAAAGGTTCATCAATTTAGTACTAGTGACACAATGAAGTGGATGGTAAAATTGTATTCCAAACAAATTTATGATTGGGGTTGGGTTCATTGTGATCCACACCCTGGTAATATTATGTTGAGGTATGTTGATGGTAAACAGCAACAAGTTCTTATAGATCATGGATTATATATTCGTGAAGATGATAAATTTAGAAGAGAATATTGTCAATTTTGGGAATCAATGTTTACATTTGATATGGATGCAATGAAAAATGTTGCATCAGAATGGGGGTTTGGTGATGCAGGAATGTTAGCGTCAATGACAACGTTACAAATGTATAATCCAGGTTCATCTGCTGCTACTGTTCATAACACAAATTTTGATGCTGAAGAGATTAGTGCACATGACGAATTTAAACAACATGAACATTTGAGAGAACAATTTGAAATGTTTTTGCAAGATGCTCAAAAAATTCCAATGGAACTAATATTTATTGGTAGAACAATGAGAATCATTCAAGGTTTAAATAAAAGATTTGGTTCACCTGTTAATAGAGTCAAAATTTTTGCAACAGAAGCATCTAAATCAAATAGAAAAGTTTTATCGAATAAACATTTCTTTAAAGCCTGGAAGGATTATTTTATATTTTGTGGAATTTTATTTATCAGTGATATAACTTTTGTTTTAATTAGGATTAAACAATTGTTTTTAGGTGTTGATAGTGCAGGTGTTGAAGATTATATTGATGATCAAATGAAAAAAATTGCAAAAGAAAATGGAATCGAATTGGATGATAGTGATGATTTCTTAGATTAGTTATCCGAAAAAGTTTAGGAAGGGGAAGAAAAGTATATGTTATGTTTTAAATTCATTTTATTGATATTTGTAAATTATCTAGATTGTTGATAGGTTCTTTTTTTTTTTTTTTTCTAATTAATATATTGAGATAAAATTTGAGGACATTGTAGTCATTCTTCAAATATTGTAAAAAGTGATATATCAAAGCTGTGAATGGTTTTGTTAGATCGAAAGGTTAAACATAAGATCGATGCTATGTATACATATGGAGCAAATCTTTTAGTATACATATATGGATACAATTAAACTTCAATTCAATCATTATGTACAATTGCACAAAATGTGTGGATATTATCAGATTTAGAACTGAGCCGCACTTCATCAAAATCAAGTCTTCCTTAATGTTCCAGATATCGGTCCGGCAAATCTACTCTACTACCAACGCAAACGTGTTTTAAAGTTGGTGAATGGAAAAAAAAAATCCCAACACGTCAATACACAAATCTCCACTCAGAATCAACTTTCACCTTTCTATAAGCCATTTATAGACAAACCCAACATCTCAATCTGTATCAACAAGTTTAATATAAAATAAAGGGTTCGTAAATTGAGAACAAAATGTTACAAATTCTTTATGTTCTAGCAAGCATAATCACAGCAGCTAATGCAGATACATCCAAAATCCTCGGCGTTCCACCGTCATTACAATCTTATTACCAACCAGATTCAAACAATCAATTCAAATGTTTAAATAACCCAGAGATTGTCATTCCATTTGATAGAGTTAATGATGATTACTGTGATTGCCCTGATGGTAGTGATGAACCAGGTACAAATGCATGTGAAAACACATTTTTTTATTGTGAAAATAAGGGACATATTCCAGCATATATCCCATCAACTTTTGTAAATGATGGGAAATGTGATTATAATTTGTGTTGTGATGGTAGTGATGAATTAGGAAATGAATTTGTAGCTTGTCCAAATAAATGTAAAGAAATGAATAAAAAATATATACAAGAACATCAAGAAGAAAAAAAACGAATTCAAGAAGGTTTAAAAAGTAGAGATAAATTAGTAACAATTGCAAAAGATTTAAAAATTAAAATGGAACAAGAAAAAGAATCCAAAGAAAAAAAATTACAAGATTTGAAAATTTCATTAAAAGCTTATGAAGATGAATTGAAAACTGCATTAGCTAATAACGTTGGGGCTGAAATTCCTCAAGATGTTCAAAATGCTATTGACAGATTAGAAAGCTATGAAACACAGCGAGTTGAAGGATTGGAAGTTGTCAAAAAATTGAAGGAACAATATGATCAATTGAATAATATTGTTGATACCATGAAGAATGAATATAATCCAAATTTTAATGATGCTGCAGTTAAACAAGCTTTAAGATCTTTTGATGAATTAAAATCAAATGAACAAGTTATTAATGATGTTCAAAGTACTGAAGAAATCAAAAATATTATCAATATGTTAAAGGAAGTTCGAACAGAATATAGTGCAAATAACGGTGTTCCGATTATTCAACCGTTACTAGATATGGCTAAACAATGGGCTATTGATAATAACATTTTAGTCAGACCAAGTTCACAAGTAAATAAAGGTGAAAGCTCGGCAGTTAAAAGTGCACGGGCAATTGTTGAAGACACAAACACACAAATCAAGGATACAACTAATCGAATTAACGAATTGACAAGTGATTTACAAAAAAGTTTTGGTCCAGATGATATTTTATTATCATTAAAAGAAGAATGTGTTAAAAATAAAATTGGTGAATATGATTACGAAGTTTGTTTCTTCCAATCAGCAAGTCAAGATGGTAATGGTAATTTTGCAAACTTGGGTCAATTCCAAAAAATGGATTTGGATCATGATAAAGGAGTTTTGATGATTGAGTTTGATAATGGTACTAAATGTTGGAATGGTCCAGTTAGAAAAGCTAAGGTTTGGATGGAATGTGGTAAAGAAAATAAAATTTTGACTGTTAGTGAACCAGAAAAATGTGAATATTTTTTCAAAATGGTTGGCCCTGCTGCTTGTATGGATAATAGTAAAAACGAAGATGTTGAATATTTTGTTCATGATTATATTAAGAATAATGCTAGAAAGTTCAAGAGTTTTGAAAAAGCTATTAACGGTGGGGTTAATGAACCAGTCAAAGATGTTCAGCATGAAGATTTATAGTTCCATTCATAAAGCACGTAATTCATTCTGTAATATAACTGTTAGCATTTTAAGTCACTCCTTTTTGTGTTGTAGAGTTTCATTATTAATACTAGTGCTCATGATGCGATTCTGTATATATGATAATATATATAGTTTCCTATAGAATAATCTATTTTTGAATCATATATACAGATTTTCGAACTGGTTCTGACAGGGTTTAATCAAAATAATACTTTCATATTAATTATGCATGTAGCATTAATTAATTTAGCTTAAGGATTCACAGTGTTTCAATTCTATAATTTGAGCTAGCTAATTTTACTCAACGGATTCGTATCAATACTAATTAAGCACTGGTCAAAACCAGTTATTTAACCGTTATAATCAATTTAGTAATGATACAAGCTAGCATACTTGTTCAAATAGTTATCTATAGAACACCTATCAGTGTATCTTAGATGGTAGAATGTTCTGCTCCCTAATCAAGATTATCAGGCTTTATCCAAAGTGTGGCTAGTAGTTCAAGCACGGCTGACCTTGTACACACACACACACTCTCTCTCTCTCACAAATAAAAAAAACTACACGCGGCGCGCGCGGAGTGAAAGTTTTTTTTGTCAAATTTTTTCACTGATTAGATAGAGATCAAACCAAATCGAACCTTTCTTACATACTAAACAAAACAGAATAATAATGCCAGGAATATTTGATTATTGTGGATTTGAAGTCCAACCAATTGAAAAGGAATCATATATCAATGCAGTTAAAGAATTTTTAAGATCAGGAATTCCCCCAACAGTCACAATAAAAGAAGAAGAGCATATAAAAAAAAATCAATCAAAAATTGATGCAGGTGAAGAAATAGAAGAATTTGAAGGTGGAGAAGTTGGTACAACTCCATTACATAGGATCTGTGAAACAATTAATGAAGAAAATAAAGAAATTGGCAAAAGTTTGATTGATTTGTTATTTGAATATGGTGGGAATTGGATCATGTTAGATGATAAAAACCGATCACCTGGTTGTATTGCATTAGAAAGAGGTCTAGATGATGATATTTATCAAAAATTTGTTCAAGCTGGGGTCAGAGCAGAATTGTTATTAAATAGATTAAATGATGGAGAAATTGAATTTTTAGATGATGATGATGATGATGAACTGGTTTATGAGATGGTAGGTGATGATATCAATAAAAATAATAATAATAATGATGATGATGATGGTGCGGCTCAAGAAGAGATTATTGAGCAACAAGCCGACATAAACGATAGCGATAATAACGATAGCGATAATAACGAAATCAAAGATAATCTAAAAGAACAAGAAGAAACTGAAGGCGATACAGCCACTGATCAACATGCATATTTAAAAAGTGATTTAAATTTTAATGAAAATACATTAGTAACAAGAGATAATAATGACGGGGTTATGATGGAATGGGAACGACCAATTATGGAAAAATCTGCAGAATATCTAACAAGTGGAGGACCAGAATCGGTTGTTTTAAATATTGGATTTGGTATGGGTATTATCGATGAAATTTTACAAACTAAACAACTAAAGAAACATTATATTTGTGAGGCACACCCTGATGTCTTAAAAAAAATGAAACAAGATGGATGGTACGATAAACCAAATGTTGTAGTTTTGGAAGGGAGATGGCAAGATACTTTACCAAAATTAATGGCTCAAGGAGTATTTTTTGATGGGATTTATTATGATACTTTTAGTGAACATTATAAAGATATGGTAGAATTATTTGATAATGTTGTTGGATTAATGAAATTAGATGGAGGGAAATTTAGTTATTTTAATGGGTTTGGTGGTGATAGACAAATTGTTAATGATGTTTATTGTTTAGTTAGTGAGTTGGATATGAATGATTATGGGTTGGAAGTTAAATTTGATACTATGAAAATTTCAGATGATTCAGGTGAAAATGTTAGACACAAGTATTGGTCATTGTCAGAATATAAGTTACCAAAAGTACAATTTATTCAAATGTAATTAAGAATATAATAGTTTCTTGTACAAATATAAGCTACCTTAAGTGTTAAGCCACTCGTATTAATTGTATTGATAAGCCTTTTTTTACATAATCTAGTTTGTTAATAATAACATTGGTGGAGCAGCATCCATGCAGAAAACAAAGCTCGTATTCACCAATGGCACTCTAAAATGATGCTTCTATAATTAAGCACAGCATAATTCATCCAAGAAAACTAATAATTGAGTGAAAGATAGAAAAAAAAAAAAAAGGTTGTCTAATTATTGTGTATTAATCGTATGATATAAAAGCTTAAATATCAATGAAGAAAGAAATCAGGGGTAAAAAAATCCCAAATTGGTGGGTTTATGCTCTGATTGTTTTTCCCTCCCAATGAAAAATTTTATTTTACAAATTGCTGCATTAATCCCCGCTTAAGGTAATAAACGATTTATACGAACCCTGGAGGGGCTACTACAGCTTAAGTACACCATAATCAAGCACAGCACCGTAATCAAGCACAGCACCGTTAAGACTTAATCTCGAATAATATTTACAAAAAAAAAAAAAAAAAAAAAGATTCCGTTGCCGACACGCCATTTTTTAGGCCATTCTTTTAAGGGTACTTTATTTTTCACACGCAAAAAATTTCAAATACTTTAAATAATTATCAACATCCACCTAAAAAATCTATACTCATTTTTTGTTTGATTGATCAAAGGTTCTGTTCAACACTTTATCAAACTTAAAAGAACATAAAAAACGAAAATGGGGCTAGTTCGTGATTTGGATTTTTCAAAAATTCCTGGGTTCAACACCATCACAGGATGTTTATCTTCATTACCTTTATATCAATCAATACCATTGACAATTTTTGGCTTATTAATTGGTTCAATTATTATTAATATATTTTGGCAACTGGTAATCATTCCTTTACAACCAAACCGAGTACCAGTTGTTTTCCATTGGTTTCCTTGGGTTGGTAATGCTGTTACATATGGTCAAAGACCTTATCAATTTTTTGAAGAAAATCATAAAAAATATGGTGATCATTTCCAATTTATGTTATTAGGTAAATTTATGACTGTTTGTCAAGGTCCAGAAGGTAATAATTTTGTTTTTAATGCTAAAATTGCTGAAGTTAGTGCTGAAGAAGCTTATAAACATTTAACTACTCCAATTTTTGGTCAAGGTGTTGTTTATGATTGTCCAAATCATCGATTAATGGAACAAAAGAAGTTTGCAAAATCTGCTTTAACAAGAGATGCTTTTAGATCTTATGTTCCAAAAATTGTTAAAGAAGTTGAAGATTATATTCATAATAGTGCAAATTTTCAAGATGGTAATGAAAATGTTGTATTTGGTACTACTGATTTGATGGATTCTAACCCTGAGTTAACTATTTATACTGCATCAAGAACTTTATTAGGTGATGAAGTTCGAGAAAAGTTTGATAAAAGAACTGCTCAATTATATAGTGATTTGGATAAAGGTTTCAGACCATTAAATTTTGTTTTCCCAAATTTACCTTTACCATATTATAAACGAAGAGATAATGCTCAAAAAGAAATTTCTGGTTCTTATATGGAAGTTATTAATAGACGAAGAAAAGATGGTGATTTGGAACATAATGATTTAATTAGTGCTATCATGAGTAATTGTACTTATAAAGATGGTGATAAAATGTCTGATCAACAAATTGCTAATTTAATGATTGGTGTTTTAATGGGTGGTCAACATACTTCTGCTTCAACTAGTGCATGGACAATGGCTCATTTAGGTCAAAAACCAGAAATTATTGAAGAATTATTACAAGAACAAATGAAAGTTTGTGGTGTTGATGAAGATGGTAAATTATTACCTTTAACTTGGGAACATTTGCAAGATATGCCATTATTAAATGCTACTATTAAAGAAACTTTAAGATTACATGCTCCTTTACACTCAATTTTCAGAAAAGTTATGAAAGATTTACCTATTCCAAAAACTGATTATATTGTTGAAAAAGGTCATTATGTTTTGGCAAGTCCTGGTATGACTCATATGAGTGAACAATATTTTAAAAATGCAAAAGAATGGAATCCTCATCGATTTGAAGATGCTAGTATCAAAGAGTTGGAACTAAATGATAATGATGAACAAGTTGATTATGGTTTTGGTAAAGTTGCTGCTAAAGCTAAGGTTTTATTACCGTTTGGTTTAGGTAGACATAAATGTATTGGTGAACAATTTGCTTATGTTCAATTGGGTGCTATTATTAGTACATTTGTTAGAAATATGAAATGGACTTTACCTGATGGTAAGGGTTTACCTGAAATTGATTTTGAATCAATGGTTACTTTACCAAAAGCTCCAGCTAATATTGTTTGGAAATTAAGAGATTAATTTTGTTATTATAAAGGTTGTGAAGGGGAGAGGTCATTAAAAGAGTGAAATGAAAAGAAAAAAATTTAAGAACCTGGTTCTATTATATATATTTATGTAACGTTTTTTTAAATGTTTTGTTAATTACTAATTACTTAGATTATACCATTTTTTTTTACAATTACATGTAGTTCTTGTATAGTATAGTTGAAAGAAACTTTTTTGTTCTTTTGCTTGTTTAAGTATACTCATTCAATCGATCCATTTGGCAGGCTTCCCTATAGTTAAGTTATAATATTAAGATTAAATTCTATTACCTTTATATATATATATATATACATATATGTATATTTTTTAATAATTTATTGATCGCATATAGGATTGTAGGTTTAGATAGTATTAATTCAGCCATTCTGCTAAAGTATATCAACTTGTTCATTGCTTGAATTCATTTGCGCAAGTAAACTCAAGTACATATGTAGCTTTTATTTGCGAATATTATAGATAACAGTAATATTTAATTAGCATTAACATCAGACACATTCTACCATAGTACTATCTTAAAACTTATATAAATATTTGGATAAGATAAAATCAACATATAAGTCTATAGTTTGATGGGTCTTCGTCGCCTAAACTGGTATATATTATGTAATATATATAGGCATGCTAGCGATTTAAACTTATATATCAGCCATGAAAGGTCTTTTCAGAATTACCTATGATATCGCTTGCTCATATATATGCATTTTCAAAGGAAGCTTTATAATAGTACTTGCAACATCAGTGTTTTTCTATACAAAGTATTAATATCAATTGAATTACGTTTTCTTCTGAGTTTCAAATTCATATTTATAGGCTTTACTTTATAACTTATAATACTATATTCATTTTGATCACTTTGTTTTAATCTAGAAGCTTTCTCTTAGTTGTTGTAGATAGCTTTTCCTTTTTCTTTTCCTCCTTTTTTGCATACTGAAAACTCGATCTCGAAACATTGATCAGAGTTTGAACTTATGAATTATTCGAACCAAATTAGAGTTTAATGAATTTGGGATGTTATGTTAGTTAACGTACGTTTTAAGTCTAGAAATGATATCTAAAAATTAGTAGCAGCTGCAACTAGTATCATACTTAATCTTTTAAATACAATAATATATAAAAACATGTATTACTTATCTAATGAAATCAAGTAGACAAATATTTCAAACTATATATTGACAAAAAAATATTTGAGACAGTGTGGTCTAATTTGTTTGAAATATTTGTTAATTATTATTGTTTCATTCGAATGAATTCAAGCCTAGGTTTCCAAGCATGTGTAACTAACTGTTTTGTTTTTAATTATGCTGGGATAGTCAGTTATTACTATTTAATGTTAAAGTTTTACCTGAGGTTTTTTTTGTAATAATTGCAATATCGATATGGTTTTTTAATTAATGTACGTGTGTTCAATAGAAAAATAGTTCAACATAAATAATTGTGTATATATACGCGAAAGCCTAAATAATGCGGTTCAGGCTACCACTTAATTACCATTCGTGAATGAGTTAACAGATTGTATAAATTTATAGTAGATATATAAGTTTAGGCTGCATTTTGTGAATTCATCAACTACAACTGGTATAACTACTTAACATTCAGATTATATAATTACTTAATTGCAACATGTATTAAAAGATATCGCGATCATGACTTAAATTTATAGTTTCCCCATATTTTCTCCATGTATATATGCAATCAAATAACAGCTGCGTACACTAAACTCTGGTTTGAAATTAGTCAGTAGATAAAATAATATACACTATCCACTACTCTTAGTCAGTACGCATTATAACTACATTTTCGATTCAAGGATGACAACATAACAGAAAGAACATATGATAATACTAGGTACTTTTGTTATATATAGGATTTATAAGGTTCATGTTAATTATAAGAGTACGTAAAGACCTCCAGTGCAAAATCATAACAGTATAGACACCAAAAAATATGACACCTGTGGGATTCGAACCCACGCCTCTGTCGAGATTCGAATTCTCATGATTTCAATCATGTAAGATAATTATCTTGAGTCGAACGCCTTAGACCAACTCGGCCAAAGTGTCAAATTATTTGCGAAACTCTAAGATCAAAAATTCCATCATATTCTCTTAAAAAAAGTTCAAAAAATTTTCTGCAACCGAATCATTACAATTACTATTGCTGCATAGGCAAGCTAATAGGGGACAATGGGGTGAAGAATGGCTAAGAAATAGTAATATGGTTTATAAAGGTACTGGGTGT
>JAKTSB010000197.1:0-44767 GCA_030579975.1 Blastobotrys buckinghamii (nom. inval.)
CAATAATGATAAAAAATCTTATTTAAATCTAGTTAGTAGCCTTGAAATCTGATAAACCGAGATATTATTCAATCTTTAACGATATAATGTTCTCTTTTGAATCTCAACGTCAAAGACACTTATTCTTTAGAATGTCTATTATATTTGAGTATAGTGGTAAAAAGATCGAAACTCGATTATAGTTATTATTTTTTAAAAAAAAAAAATTTTTTTACTTGTCAAAAAGAACAAATATACTTCTCCAGAAAGTTTGAAAAAGGTGGTGATGATTTTTTTTTTTTTTTTTTTTCTGTAGTGTACAGTGGTAAATTAAGGTGCTTTAAGCAGAAGATTTTTGTTAGTATAGGACACTTTTAATCAAGCAAAATGAAGAAAGTAGAGTATACTTGGGCCGAACCAAATTTGTTTTTAAGCGTGCGCAGTCTCTGCCATGTTCCTGAGCGCTGCGCGTTAGTGTTATTTGTATCCTCTCGTTGTCTACGTCACACCTATACTACTGTAACACGCTTAAGCCTTATAATCAAGCTGGTGTCCACAGTTTCGCCTGTCTGGCAGTGTGTGTGTGTGTCAATTAACAGCTACTTATCCATTTTTTATCCAATCGAAGGCGGCGCTTACGCATCATTAAGGACTTGCTTACTGCAGCAGCCCCTGCTGCAGACAGTATCCATATTTATTCAAGCAGCTTCAGGCTTTAAATCATCTAGCGCCGTGTATATTTTTATGGTGATAAATATTGTGCCTCTCATAAATTGATATCGAAATTTATTGAAGTTCAGGACAACTCGGTGCAACCATTCTACGAGTGTAAGATCGATACAAATTGAAAAGCTATTGGTCCATGCCAAGCTTCTGCCTATATCCAAAAACTTTTCGAAGGTTGCAGCAGATGTACGAATTTGTATACATGTATATTACTATTTGATGTATAGACTTGGTAAAATATTAGAAGCAGCTGTTTATAGGGTACAGTAGTTGCTAAGCACTGGCTAAGGGGCTTCAAAAAATGGCTGGTGTATGGCATACAAGATTCTGAGGTTAACAGATCTGGAGCTTGTTCCGGCTTCCGAAATTCATTCCTCAACTTAAGTATACAATAATTATAAAACTTGGCTCAGGAATTGTTTTTTATGATTTAGTGCTTAATTTTCAGGAGTTATGGACACGTCTTAATACACACTGATTCTGTTCTATTACTGCAGTCATGATCAAGGCCACGATTTACAATTATTAACTGTATACAGTAGCTAGAAAGTGAAATCCGGATCTGCAAGATGTTTGTGACAATGTCTCATTGCTATGGTTACAGTTTTACTATCGATCCAGCTATCGCGATATGAGAATTTAAAGATTCAAAGTATCATGCATATGTAGTCGAGCTCCAATGAGAAATATTTATAGCATACCATGGTATAATAATGCAATTGGCAATAAAATATATCATTGAGATCCAAATCAAGCTCGACCTTAACTTAGCTAATATTTAAAATTAGAATGAATTTATCGTGGAGAATATATCATTATCTTACTAGTGCAGCTGTATCTAATATATAAACTTTGTTTAAATCAAATATATATATATTAGAACCAGCTTATATATTGTTGGTTCTATTCTGACACGAGGTCACAACTCAAATATTGATTTAGGGCTAACTTGGTCACGATGCTGTCAATGTGTCTATATATATCTACATAGAGGTCAGTTTTTTATAGGAAGTCCTGGTATACATAATCCCGTTCTAAAATTTGTAACTATGGGGCTGGTAATCATATATCTATAGAGACCGAGTATTTGCTAGTTTTATCATATGCTTCAAATTATTATTATAAGTGATGTTGATGTAATATTCGGTTATCTTAAGCTGTGTCAATTAACTTCAACGTTACAGCTAGTTCAGTAAACTGTCAAAGTTCTTCATTATAAAACTTGCATAAGCATATATATCTTTAATTATAATATATATAATGTAGATAACATATGCATGTTGCTGCAGTAGCAACAGAGTTATAACCAATAATGATTACTTAGTAGACTTGTCAAACAAGTTTGCAGAGAAGTTGATTGAAAAACTATAAATTTTATTATTAAGTTTTTTAAAAATTTATATGCTATGAATCTATTCTTGTAATGCTCTGTTTGTATATTATGAATAGATTCGTCAATTGATACATGTATTATTTTAATATATATTGATCACTCGAGTAAAAGTTTGTAATTCTTAATTAAGAGGAAAACAACAAAGATACAATTTAATTATATTAAATCTTAATACAAGCTTATCATTTGTAGTCTGATCAGATTATAAGACATGGCTGGCGACGATAAAAATCGAGTGTAAGTAGATAATACTCAAAATGAAGGTTGTAAACAATTCATATATAATCATCAGTAAGGTCTACAAGCTCCAATTGTATTTGATTATATATAGTGATTTAGTCAATGCTCTGTATCAGTGTATATTATAGAGAGGAATTTTGTAAAAGCTTAGTCCTAGTACACGTGTATTTTTGGTTTATAAAGCATTAAATTGCAATGAATATATATTTGATTTAATCAATCTCTAGAGCTACACGCTATAAATATACGACCATGGCATCTATACGATAATAAACCAATATAAGGTTCTAAATTTAATTGTAAGAACTTTATATATTATAAGTATATCATACCCTTATCTATATAAGTTTACATTGCATATATATATATAGAGTATATACTGCGATATGCATGAATTTATTCTATGATTAATTTGAATACACATAGATATGCATAAGTTAATAGAATCAGGTTCGCATATATATATTATAAATTTCGAGTTAGCATAGTTCTATATTTAAATCATTACTCTATTTCCAAAAGCCAACACAGTAAGAACTATTGAAATCAGATTCATATCTGCATTATAGCAATGCAAGCTAAATGTACTTGTATTACTGATATCAATGTAATTAAGTGACTCTCACGATACCATGAACGCACGTACCAATTAAAACTTTTGAAATATACTTAATCGATGAAACAGACTATCAAAATATACTTGCAATTTTTTATAAAATTATTTATAAAAGTTGATAAGTTTTTCAACAAAATCATTGCTTACCACCCATATCACGTCAATAATCTCAAATTGATTTAATGCAATGAGTCGCGATGGTGTTGTAAAGTTTCGTGTGATTTTGGTGCCCAATTTTACACGTCAAACTACTTTAGGCAGGTATAATTCAGACTGGGAGAAGAAAGTGTAAGCTGCAAATTTTCCACAACTGCTTCATTAGCAGATAACTTTTCAAAACCAAATTGGGATGAAAAAAAAAAAACTATTCACAATCAAAAAATATTCAAAGATCTGGATCGCGCTTGAAAGAGAAACAGTAAAAACACCCACAAAAAAAAAAAAAAAAAATAGAGTGAGTGTGTTGGTAACAAAAATTTTTTCATCATCAAAAAAAATTTCACTAGCGACACGACTGCCAATACTAATTAAGCATTGACAATAAATAGAAATAATGTCAGAATCAGCTATGTTTGATGAAAGCAGTATCGACTTTTCCGATTTGGAAGAGAAGTACCAAACCAATCCAGATCATGGAATGGAAGCTTTTGTTGTAATTGATGGTGCACCAGTTGTTCCAGAATCAAAGGTTCCAATTTTAACCAAAGTATTGAAAAAAATGTTAAAAGAAGCAGGTACTATTGCAGAAGATGGATTTTATATGCCAATGGAAAATGGACAATCAAAAGGATTCATCTTTGTTGAATTCTCTAATGGAGAAGAAGCTGCCAAATGTGTTACATTATTAAATCATAAAAAGATGGATAAAAAACATACTTTATTAGTTAATAAGTTAAGTGACGTTGAAAGGTATGCATTTGCTGGTAATGTTAATACTGAATATAAAGAACCAGAACTACGACCATATCATGATCGAGGTCATTTAAGATCTTGGTTAACTGATTCACAAGGTCGAGATCAATTCTTATTACAAAAAGGTAGAACTGTTGAAGTATTTTGGCATAAAAAGAATGGACCACCCCAATCTGCAAGTAGTCCATTAGCAACCTCAACTTTCTCAAAATGGTCACCAAAAGGTACTTATATTACTACAATTCATTTAGAAGGTGTTCAAACTAGAGGTACTCAAGATTGGCATCCATTGGGTCAATTCCCTCATGAAAAACCAGAATTTGTTGAATTTTCACCAAATGAAAGATTTTTGGTTACTTTTTCAAAATCACCAATTAAACTACCACCAACTGATGATCCAAAAAGAGCACAATGTTTATTCAAAGAACAAGATGAAGGTAATAATGTTGTTATTTGGGATGTCAAAACATGTTTACCATTAAGAACTTTTAGATTAGAAGCACCACAACAACAAGCTGAACCAAACAAAAGATCTGCTATTTCATGGCCAATGTTTAAATGGTCTGCTGATGATAAATATTTTGCAAGAATTAGTGATACTAATCCTGCCAAACCGGGTAACGAAGTTTTACAAGTTTATGAAGCAGCAACTATGGGTTTATTAGAAAAGAAATCAATCAAAGCAGCAGGGATTTTAGGTTTTGAATTCTCACCATCATTAGTTAATTTAGATGGTCGAAAAGATGCTACTAATGTTTTGGCTTATTGGACATTAGATAAATCAGATTCATCAGCAAGAACTACTGTTATTGAAGTTCCAACTAAAGAAGTTATTAGAACTAGAAATGTTGTTTTGGTTCAAGATTGTAAATTATATTGGCATAATACTGGTAGATATTTATGTGTTAAAATGGATCGATTCACAAAATCAAGAAAATCAACTTTTAGTGGTTTGGATATTTTACGAGTTACTGAAAAGAATGTCCCAAGTGATAATGTTGATTTTAAGGAAACTGTTATTAACTTTGCATGGGAACCAAAAGGTGATAGATTTGCTGTTATTTCAAGACAAGATAATCAACCAACTCATTCTGCTTCAGGTGCTGCTATTTCAGCTAAAAATACCACTGCATTTTATGCAATGGTTCGATCTAAAAATAAACAATCTATTGATTGGAAATTAATCAAAAAGACTGATAAAAAACCAACAAATTCATTATTTTGGTCACCAAAAGGTAGATTTTTAATCACTGCAGATATTGGTGGTACTGGTGAAATTTCGTTAGATTTTTATGATTTCGATCATGATGGTGAAAAGAAGGATGCTTCATTACCATGTAATTTATATCATTTAGGTACTGAAAAACATTATGCAATGTCTGATTTAGTTTGGGATCCAAGTGGTCGATTCTTTGCATCATATTCATCAGTTTGGAAACATCCAACTAATAATGGTTATAAATTATGGAATTTCCGAGGTAAAGAATTATATAAAGAAGAAATTGATCAATTTAGTGCATTCTTATGGAGACCTAGACCAGAATCTAGATTAACTAAAGATCAAAAGAAGAAGATTACTAAAGATTTGAAGAAATACAGTCGTAAATTTGATGAGGATGATGCTATGGAAGCTAGTGAAGCTAACAGAGAATTAATTATGAAACGAAGAAACGCATGGGAACACTGGTTACAATGGAGACAACGAATGAACGAAACTTTATTGTCTTTAGGTTTGCAGCCAGATTCCAAATTATGTGAAGAACAAGAAGGTGATGAAGTTATTGAAGAAATTACTGAAGAAGTTTTAGAAACTAAGGAAGAAATTTTGGATTAATTGTTTTGAAATTTTTCGTATAGTTGTTAATAGTATTATTATTATTATAGTAAATGATATGTCTAGAATTATCTATTATTTTATCAAGATTCTCGTGAGCCCGAATTATTATTTCCTGAATTTGAATTGTTCTGTCTGTTTTGTTGCTGCTGTCGTATAATTTGTTCTGTTTCCTCTGCATCAACTCTTATAAGATGTTCAATATGTTGAATAGCTCCACTTAACATTTCAATATTGAACTCAGCATCCAATATTTGCTCTTCATTTCCAGATTGTTCAGCATCTGTCAATGATAACCTTGCATGAGCCAATTGAAACCTTAAATCATCTAATCTCCTCGCTAATTGTTGAACCTGTCTATGATAATACTCTTGCTCTGAAGTCCTCTGTGGCATTTATTTTTTTGATTGTAGTAATTGATATAAGTTGAATTATTGTGATATATTAGTATAAGTTGAATTATTTAGAACAAATGGATTAATTGTATTCTTCTATGTCTAAGAGGAAAAATCGCTAATTCTTAATAGGTTTAGAATGGCTTGAATAAATTTATTTCGATACTTTCAAAAAATGAGACAAAAAATAAAATTTAAAGGGTTCTCTATAGGGGTATTTATACAGCATGAATCTCTATTTTTTATAACTTAATTACCTCATCTAGAATTGAAAAAAATTTTATTAGTTAAAAAACTAACAAGATCGTAAACAACTAGCAATTTAGCTTGAATGAAAAGAAAAAATCAGTCATCCTCAAATAGCTGGTTCAACATTCATTTCTGTAAAACATGTAGAACACTAGTGATCTGCGTTAAACGCATAAAGCTCCATCGCGTACCAGTTAACGTACTGACTCAAACATGATAAATTTCGAAAATTTAGTCATCTTTTTAGCTTGTTTTGGTTCCACAGTAGTGCTCGGAATATTCAGTACGCGTGCGAGTTGCTAGCATCCGCTAGCTTTAGATCTTCAAAGCTTTATACTTTACATCATTCCAGATAATTATTTTTTTTTAAAAGTAGCATATATATGATACTTTTTATGTCTTGAAAATTAGAAAATTTTAGCTTGTACAAGCATCATGAAAATCTTGAGCCGCAGATTGATCTGGGATCGATTGAAATTTAAAAGTTTATCATTATATGGGTGACCAATTTTTCCAGTTTAATCTATCTCTGGATAGAGGGTACGTAATATTAATTGCTTAACACCAAAAATTTGTGCTAAGCTATAGTTCTTTCTTAAATATGTAATTAATACATATGAGACCACGTACACCATTGTATAGTAAAAATAGGGCATTGCTATATATATATATTAATATTCATGCTAAACTATAGGAATGCTTGCAATATCGTAATTACTCGATAACTAAATGAAGCTTGAGCCAGACTCATCGAGCTAGCTCACATTTGACAAAATTGCTGTCTATTGTAGTGAAACCAGCTGCTAGGTTCTCATTGCTTCGTTTCTATGGGTATTCCGGGCTGGATCAATTCCCAATTTAAACTAGCTACTTCAGCTAGAGTATTGTATATTTATTATAATAAAAAATTTAGCTAAACATGAGGATCTAACAGTGACATTAGCACGTATCTTCATCAATTAACTTATCCATTAATTATATATTTTTTCGTATAACATATATATATATATAGGCTAAAGCCAAGATATATATTAGAAGAAATGCTATAGCTTATTATAATACATCATGGTAATATTGTGTTAGACTATGATAAATATTCATTGATTATTACTAATTAATACTAGTTATTGAATGTGTTTTCTACAAAAGATGTCTACAACTGATTTTTCATATAAACTATAATAAATAGAATTGATCTTCCTTCCAAGATATTAAAAATTCAGCTAAATAAACACCGGGTGATATCAACTATAGTTATATAAATCCTGTTAAACTCAATTTTCAAGTGGCATAAATTTAAATTAACTCCTTAATTATCAATCGATATATTATAACCCAATAAGCAGCACAAAAAAATTAAGATTTGTCAACGATCGAGTACTTAGAATTGCAGAGTCTGCGTATTTGTATATTGTTGTACACCTTTGCGCTTATTTTATGGTCGATTCTTATAAGCAAATAACATATATTAAAAAGGAAATTTCCAAAATATAGCTAGCAAAAAATTCAGTTAACTAGTCGAGTTCTAGTATCAATTCAGCATACAACCTCGACCGGATATTTTGCATGCTAGCTTTAGTCTATATACAGGAACATGTTTTAGTTTTGATGAATTTCTATAGATATATATAAAGCTATATATATACCGTATTATTTTATCTAACTTGATTAGTACATACAATATATATGCACAGCATTATAATTATAATCAAGTAATAGCGAGCAAATATAGACTTCGTTTGGTAATCGATACAGTTAATAATGGAATTTAAGATCTCCATTAATTCTAATTACTTGAATTCATAGTAGGCCTGTGATTGTCATTTTTATATAAATAGTATACTATAGGTGTTTATTACACATCGATTTCCACGATTATATCTACAGCAAAGTACAAAAGCTTCAAGTACTATTAATCTTTAAGTAGGGTTAACACCAAAAAATGGTGTGGATTCGCCAAGTGCGAGCATTAATTTCGAAACACGGCTTAAATATATTTATGCTACAATTTCAGGATTGTACTTGTACACATGAAATAAATATATGCGCTCCACCATATTTTTTTGTTCAACCTCAACTTTAAAGTAACAGAAGCCATTCACATCCCAAATTTTTAATATAATAATCCAATAAACCTGATACTCTTCGAAAATAGCAAGAAAGATAGGAAAATAATAAATGACCATACTGTAGCATAGCATAATGGATAGCAATATAGGAAGACCGAGGAATAGATCATTGGGGTCTCCACTCCGCACAAACAACAACAATCAACGAAATAATAGTCAAAATTTCCAAAATAACCCTTATTTATCTTCATCATCTGAAGTTAGTCAAAATCCATCTAGAATTAGTTTAAATGAGCATAATCCTTTATTAGCACCATTTGTTAGTGCTTCAAAGCAGCCAACTACATCTTCACCACAATCAAATTCACCGTATATTAGTAGTAATAGCAATAATAGGAACTCACCATATGCTTATCACTCTAGATCTTATTCACACGGAGCCATACACAATTCAGTGTTTAATAGATTAGCTGTCTCTGATTCGACAAAAAATAGTACAACTTCATTGGCAATAAATAGTGCAAATCAAGAAGCTAGATTAAATTCTTATAGAGTACCCAAAAGCCCAATACCATCTAGTAATACAACACAAACTGTTGGATACTTCAGTAATTCAAATGGAGATAGCAGTATTAATAATAGTAATTATAATAGTGGAACTAGTACTGGTGTAAATAGTCGTCACAACAGTGGTGATAATACACCTCAGCTACCTTCATTACAAGTTTATGATGAATTTGGAGTACCAATTTCAAAAGTGTCGACTAAAGATAGTGTTGATAGTGAACCATTATTTAACAATAGTATAGATGATCATACTGACGATATCGAAGAATCTTTAGCAGAGTTGAAACAAAGTTTAAAAAGCGATGTTGTAACTAAATTGAATAATGCCAAAGCTGAATTAGAATCAAAACTTTCTTCATTAGAAAATTCATTACAACAATTAGAACAATTGAGAGATAAATCAATCAAATTAATAAAAAAATTTGAATCCACCACATATGCATCAAATGAAGAATTCGCATCTCAGTTATCTAATTTAAAAGAAACACAAGTTTCGTTTGAAATTGTCATTGATTTAGAATCAAGAATCAATAAAGCTAAAAAAAGAGTTGATGACTGTAGAAATAGGTTAAATCATGTTAATCAAAAAGTCATTATCCAAGAAAATGATAATAAACAAAAACGAAAACGAATCAAGTATGCCAAACAAGGTATTATTATTACATTATCACTAACTTTAATTCTAATTCTATTATTTAAATATTCATTAAGAGAGAAACACGATTTTCATAGTATCATACAATGTCTCGAAGATTTGGAAAATTGTACTCTTAGATAAATATAATATACATCATTCATTAATCTTTAATCGTTGTTATATAAAAACAAATATATCTTCTTAATCAGCATTACAAGTAATAAGCTTCTTTTTTTCTTCGTTGATTTTGTCTAAAAATTTTATAACCAGTATACCCACCATATACTACACCACCTAATAAAATGATTTTGAAGAAAAACCATAACCAACCGCCGCTTGATTTTTTAACATTTGGACCATTAGAATAAGCTGGTGGAGCTCTACCGTTCATCACATAATCCATATCTTCAAAACTTTCAGGAGGTGATCTCATAAACCACCCTTTACTTGAAATTAAATCGTGATTAGAAGTTAGTTCACCAGTCTGGGCACTAAAACCCATATAAGCATGTTCAGGTAAATGAACTTGATCAGTTACAAAACATTTTTCCCATTCATTTTTACCTTTATAATCTAATTCAAGACTTAAAAACTTATCTTGAACATAAGTTAATCTACCTTTTGAAGGATAATTGTTATTATGTAAACCTCTTGCACTACAGCCAGCGATTTCATTAGCTGCACCATCATGAGCAGCATCATAACTGGTTTTACCATCACCTTGCATTAACATAATATATGGGAAAGCTCTACCAGGTCGATCATTTTTATAAGTATCAATAAAAATCCCAACACCTTCAAAAAAATCATTAATACCAAATACTGGGCCTTCTTGGGGAATATTATTCAATAACCACAATGCCATCCCATCCCCATAAATTGAACTACCTTCACCATGAATATTAAATTCAAATTCAACTTGAAATGCTGATAATCTTAGTGGTAATTTTGAAAAGAAATGTCCTTTTTGTCCTTGTTTATCTTGAGTTAATCTAATAAATCGATCATTTCTAATGATTGTATCTCCACCAAATTGAAAATATCTGTTAGAAAATGACCTATCAACATATGGTTTTTCCATTTTCAATGTAATTGCTTCAACTGCATGGTAGGATTTAGTTGTAGCAGCATTCATAGGATCTTGTGCTGCTATACAAGTCCAAAATGTTATAAAAGCAATTAATGTCTGCAACATTTTTTGGAGTTCTATTTTGTTGGGAAATAGGGATAGGGTTTGATGGATTCAATTGAGTTCAATCTGTGAATTATTTGATGGTTGATGTGGGCTTGATTGATGTTTGTGTGATAATGGTGTGGTGTAAATAAATACAGTGCAAATGATATTCCTACAACGTGTACAGATTCTGTATTCCCACTTAAAGGTTACTAATACTATAATGCCTCTAAGAGCTGCTTAGAAGTTCTGGCGGACCGACGTTTTTCACTATTTTTTTGCTTTTTTTTTTTTTCATTTGGTTTTTTTTGATTGATGCGCGTTTTGGTATTTGCAAATGCTTAAGGTGTGCTAACGCGTGTACTTCAAATGCTTGAGCTGTAATTATTTCCGGCAACATTAAAGTAAGATCATTTCTTATCAACACGTGAGTTACTAATGCCTATGTTACTATTTCAGAGCCTTACTGGTAGGTATGCTGATTAGCGAGTCACTATTATAACATGTGTTATTACAAAAAACTGTTAGATAATTATGGTGTATTTGATATTAAATTATCGAATGTTCTCACATATTTTTGTTAACAATTGAAGAATACTTGAAACTTGAAACATTATTTCGATGAAAATTTTAAAACTATCAAGTTTATTGGTCACAAGCTTTTGTTATCTTTTTAATTATGTCAATTGCAATGGAGTTTTCATTCGAATTGTTATCTGGAGAAGTTCCAAAAAAATATCAAGGTATTGTCGCTAGTTTAGGTGATGAAAATGCATTGAACAATTCTTTGTTTTACCCGATATAACTATAAAAAGCATTTGAAACTTAACAAAAAATGTTAGAAAAAGCTTCTATCGGAGCTGTATAATTCAAATTTCAAACTTCAATTATCTCGCTAATATTAATTGCAGGTGTATATATATATAGATAATAATTTCCTGAGCCAATTGAGACAATGTGTCCTATAATTATTAGTTACTAAACTAAAGCTAATTGGTCCATTGTAATTGATGACAGTTTATATTTAAACGTTTTATAGCTGACGCCAGTGAGTCTTTCACATACCCTAGCCTATTAATCCTTTAAATATATATTTCATGAGTAACTTTAAATTAATTAACCTGCCGGAATAGTTAGTGGCACTCTAGGATGGTAACTAGTGCTGTGACCCAATTACATTAACAGTTGTGTACATGTAATTAAGGCGTTAGTTTTTATGCTTGAGCTCTAGTCCGAGTAGTCACAATATAGTTAATCTAGATCGATCTAAGAGCTATAGATATATGGAAAATTATCAGCCTCTGACCGGTATATGTATATTTAACTATTAGTCAAACGTTAAAGGGTCATACCTGACCTATTATATAATAAGTATATTGGATATATCTCTCAATTGAAAATACTGCACCTGAGTCATCAATATCTGGATAATTACTGCTTGATGCTTGTATGAATGGCCAGGGTAAATCATTAGAATGACTACCCAGCTTAATAGTTATCGGTCATGGTTAATTTTGTGCAAATAGATCGATAAGTTTATAATATATATATATATATATATATAGCTAGTATCCATGGCAAATACTAGTCTGTTCCATAACAAATATTAGTCTGCAGGTACCACTCAATTGAAATTAATGCTAATTATTTGCCAATTACTGTATTTATAGGAACTCCAGATAGTTCTGGGGTAACTTAAAATGTTGAGAAGATTGCACCTTATAGATAAATATGTACCTAAAAATTCCCATCGTGGCTACTACACTTAGCTTGTGGAGCTACACTCGAGAAACTCGTGGAATTATACCGTATATTGCTAGCATTAGCTAGTAATTATTTATATTATCATTAATCTTAAGTTAGCTCTCCAATTCAATACTGTATTCAATTAAATTTGAATTATACACATTGATTAGTGTAATGAAACCTTTGTGAATTAACATTAAGTTTAGCTCATAATGTTTATTGTACACATCGTAATCCATAGCAACCTATCGAGCCGATTTTTTGTGACAGTTGTATCCGCCATGATATTTTTCTGTATACATAGAAATATATACAATTATTATTTGAAATCAATCCATTTATAGCTTAGTGAGCCGGTTAGAATTGAACAGATACACTAAGCTATATATATTGACTAATTATTTAAGCAAGATGATTAATCACGGATATCGATGGAATATCCCACCATATACTGTACAAGAACAAATCCTGTAAGAACGCGATGTTAAAAGTTCGAGTACAAAAGTAATCACAGTATTTGCACTTTAAGGCCTAAATTTTTTGCAATATCTACCAGTAGCTGTTATATCCTATGGATATAGATTTTATACGTAGGCTCGCCGGACAGCGAAAGTTATAGAACAGTAACTTTTAGCTCAATCAAATCTAAGCTTATTGATACTGATATCGGCTAAATAAAACGGTACCATCTTACACCTGTATTCTAGCATGCATGCCAGCGTTACACGAGTACTGTCAAGCCCATATAACTTTTACTATAGTTTCTAGGACATAATGCAAGTTTATTCTAGACCATATTATAAAAAGTTTTCAATCCTTTTAGCTAACAATTGGTCAGCTCAATTAAGCAATGGATTAATGCCATGGTAAAAATACAGCTTGGTGGATTAGCTGTGGTCCACAGTAGTCCTAAGGCTTAAGCTATAGCCCTCAAGAAGTACTTATTGAGTAAAACTTGCATTGACCAGACTATTACCGTTACTCGGTAATTTTCTATTTTGCCCGTATAGAACCCATTTTTTAACTACATATATGATTATTTATTTATAAATATTAAATTTATTTTTAAGCGATGAGATGCAAAATGTGGGGTAAAATAAACACACCTATGCATGATTAAACTTCATCCTAACATCGGATTATATCCAGCTTTTCGGTAGGCTACAACGTTTTACAGCTTATCAGATAAATGCAATTCATTTAAATTTAATATAATTCCGATATCCATATATCCGAATCATTCTAATTACATATATACCATGCATGGTACCACAGTACAGCTAGTTGGTGTGCCATATTGCAAATATATATCGTATACTTAATTAAGCAATATTACGTTGTAGATTAAGGTGGCACTGTAAGTATAATCGATATCATTCAATTATCCATTACATGTACACGTGAATTTCGGCCATAATTGATACATGTATGAAAAATAATACTAGTATTCAATGTAAATAAGTCAGTCACAGGATTATTAAATCCATACCGGTGTCCGGACTAAAACTTTAAAAATCTCAAACTATACGCATTAATTTATCATATGCCGGACTACAGCCGGTAAACTGCCGCCTATACACGTATATATTCAAACCGGATTTTTGTTCGAAAACTGATCAATCATAGGGAATGTTTTTCAAGTGATACTAGATGCCAAACTGATATATAATAAAGCCTGTAATTATCAAATGCTTGTAATTCCTAAGTAGATATTTGTTGCTGTTTGCTATACACATGATTTTGATTTATAATTGTAAGATTATTTTAAGCTCATTAATCAAGTTTGACTTTAATATCTCTTAAAGTAGTACTAATTTTAATACTGTAGTAATAATAGTAAATGAATTTTATGGTGAATTGAATTGGTACCATGGTACATCGATATATGGCCGATCAAACCAAATAATTACCAATGAATTGATTTCTGTAACCATATAATACTAAAATTATCAGATAGAACATTAGCTGTGGTAAAATTTCCGATGTCAACAATTTTCCGCAGGACATAATTTAAAGTAAAATTATGCGGGGTAATATATCTCGAATAATATTCTGACTAAAATCCAAAATAGTTAATGCGTCCTCAAAAGCCGCCTAGTATATTTTGTATGATTCATGGCAGGTGAGCCTATAGCCATGATGATTAGTTTACCAGTAGTCGAAAGATAAAGTATACATAGTTCATGGCAAGGAATGCCAGCGAATCAATCCGGATGAATTGATGGTAATGATCATCGCGATAGATATTGCAACATCCGGATGGATGTAAGTTAGAAGTTGAATAAGAAAAAAAATCAATGGCTAATGGCGGTATACTATAGAGCTCATTATAACAATGTATCGGATTTGAGGGTGTAACCATAACAATGACAGAGACTATCCATGGTAGGATGTAGTATAGATTTAAGGGGGACTTTAATGCATGCCGGGGAAATCTCGGTGAGTCCGTAATTGTAAGATCAGATCAAAGACATCCCTGGAACAAAACTTTAAGCCTTGTACCAGATCTTAAGATTCTGAATTCAATTAGCAAGAGAACGATAACAGCTAGTCTATAACTATAGAAGTTAAAATGTGTTCCATCCAGACAGAGCAAATATTTCAAGTACTGAATGGGCTAAAATTAGGTGTACAGAAAGTTGGATTTGGTTTTGTATAATGTAAAAACATCAAAAACAAAAAAAAAAAAAAAAAAAAAAAAATTAGGCTAGCCAATATTGCAGCTAGTTATTAACAATTTTTACTGGAATTGAAGGTCACCGAACGTAAACAGATCAAAATATATACAATGAGAAAAAGTCATAATCTACATATTAGATTTTATCATGGATTAAACATGCTCTTTAAAATATAAACTCTAAGGAATTGAAGGACTTGATTTAGCTATTTGAAAGGAATTTAGAAGGTCTCGTGTCGACATAAAATAATAACGGCAGGTAAAAATTACCCTGACTTCAACGTTAACCATGCATGGCCAGGACTAAAGCTAAATATTTGAATATTATATAAAAATATATATATATATATATATATGCTGTAACTAAATACGTGTAATTATTCACAGCTAATTGAATGGATATATCTACGGATATATTACACCTGGCTATCATCCGAATGTGTAAATTGGCAGACCTAGTTCCAATTGGTTTCAAGCTCCAGCCCTATATGGTAATGGTCCATAAATAATTTTCCATCGACCATTGTATGTTACAGGGAACTACCGGGCCCTCAAGCATACCTGAATGATTAATTGACTCCTCTAAACTACAGACCTGTGTTTTTAAAATTTGCTTCAACCAGCTATGACTGAATTTATCACGCCTAAACTTAGACTTATAATGGCGTTGAATGCATATCCACGTTATATATTACATTGGTAATAATCAATTGCATGAAACAAGATTAAGTCATGGAAATTTAAATTGGATTCCAAATTTAACCATCGCAGCAGTATAATTAATAAATGTATGGGCTATTTTACGGTATGACCAGCTGGTGCCTTCGAGATATTTCTCTATCATATAAATTTAGTAGTAATGCTTTATATAATAATAGACCTGCGGTGAAATATTTCTCATTACTCTTTCGTGATTATTAATTAGTCAAACACAACCATTGTAGCCACGCGTAAAAGTCGTGTCGACCGCGAGTCTAAACTACAGAATACGTGTTTTTGATGCCGGTTTAAAACTCTGAGTAAGGTTTGGTGAGGATTTTTCACTTAGTCTTTTGAATTTTGCAATTGCAAGAATTATATTGGCTTATCAAGTTTCAAATATAATTAACACACCAAAAAGAAAATAACGGTTCAATTTTGGTACTGAACTTAGTTCTAGTTCCCCCTTTAATATATTAAGTAACTATCAAACTTAATGATAATTAATAGAGATTAAAGATTCTGGCACTAGTTTCATTTTGGCTCATCCACTCAAGTGAGCAAGATTTTGAGATGATACTGAGTTCAAGACAAGAGCTGAATGTATAGGCTCTAGTATATATATCAACTGCAATGCATATATAATTAAAGTATACTATAGTGGTTAGCAAATTCTGTGACTATTGTGACATTTTATATGAACGTCCTTAAACAAAAAAAAAAAGCCGAAATTGTTCAATTGATTGATTCACAGAGCTACCGTTCTACAGAGTTTAATTATAATTGTCGAGTTTATTGTAATTTCGTAGGTATATATATGAGTTCTAATTTTTTAAACTCAAACTCATCAAATAGGTGCATATTCGTATACATGGGTTTTGGCTTTTGGCTTTTGGTTTTATCATGGTCATTGCAAGATAATTGATTCATCGATATTGATCGTAACCTCATTTTAATCAAATAAAGTAACCATTGATGTGGCTACAAACTAGATACAAAATCTACGTACAACGTACTTATGTCTAAAAATGAGGGTATCCCAAAGCTCAACGTTGTACATTGTTTTTTTCTAATGTTTGAGGTTTATCGTTGAACTATATAAGTCTATATATATATGAGATCGAGGAATTCGATGAGAACCCACTTGTATGCATCTATACCATAATTTAGTTTAATAGAAACGTATAGTATTTGAAGCAATTCATGATATTCAAAATGCCAACGAAAAGACCCAAATATATATGACTATTTACATACTTGCATGCTATAGGCTATTGCATGGTTATTTTGTGTCACTAATCGGGTGTTTGTGTTAGTTAAAGATTAAATACAATCTTATCAAAAGATAAGAATGTATGGTCTGATTTACTCAGTACCTTGATTAGTTTCGTGATAATAATAATCTAGATCCCTTGATCATTCAACTAAAATCATCGTCATAATTAATATATAGTTAACAAAGCATCGATAAGATTCTCCTCAATTATTAACTATTTGCTAAGATATCTATTGAAAACAATTTATACTATATATTTAGGCTATACAAAGCGCTTTGTTTGCAATTATAAGATGTAAAAGAAACTTGTTTGTTCCAAACAATTAGCCACATATACTCCATTAACTGGCGTTCTAAAGCTAACACCTGCTAGAGCAGCATCGGGTAAATACGTGCCGGTATGTTCTCGAAGATCTGCTTAAACTTCGCTACTTACTTGTACTTGTAAATTTGTTGGGTTATAATTATTCAAGTCTGTGTTAAGCCAAATTAAGAGCTACACATTTGGTGCTTAAGCTGGCCATATGGGTAAAACCTCTTCAAGAAACCCATGTCAGAAATATTTGGTTGAGTTGAAGTGCATTTATCTATCAGTAGCTGCATTATATTCGAGATCTACTTTATTCTCAAGAGCATTTAGCTTAATAGTTTTAAGCTACAGATATATTTCAACATTAATGAACTCAAGCACCAATAAGAATTTTCATATAATTCTTCAAGCATCATCTAACAAGTTTCTTATATTTGGCACTACCTATAGTACTTTGTGTAATATTGATATGCTGGAAGTACCCACCGGGTACAATTAGAGGACAATAACGCCAGTTCTCCATTATTAGGGCTTTAAAGTCAACATGGATGCTAAGAACGAATAATGCGTTGTAAAATTCTAGTTCAATTGTGATATGATGATACTTAAAAAAACAATGTTTAGTTGAAAAGTGTACATATTTGCAAGTCCTGAAAAACTTTAATGGTATCTTTAAAATCAAAAAATTTGAGAATTGCAGGCATAGGGCCAAGGCCTGTCGACCTATATCTGGATGCATGCTTTATTATATATATGTAGTTAAGCTTAAAGTCTTGAAATGTACTTTGATGAACTCAGTGGGCCTAATTTCGATCGTACTGTGGAATAATGGATTATAGCTGGTCTGCTCCTGTCTAGGTATGTCGTCTTTGGCTGGTCAAGGTCGATTCAGGATCTCAAAATTCCAATTAAGACACTAAATCAAAGGTGTATACATGTACACACAAATTTACAGGTATTTTAATAGAAATTCTATCTACTGTAAGCCTTATCATGAGCTCGCATTTTAAATTTCAACCCGGTAAAGATGTTTGGAAAATTCACTGAATCAGTACCGACCGGTCCCAATATATACAAGTACGTATCAAATACCCCACATCATAATTATTGTACGATCTCTGAATTAAATATTTTGTTCCAACTACAATATGGTAGGGGACTAGAATTTTTGTCGCATGAATAAAATTCCACGGTATTCAATGATGGTAGCTCGAGGAGTGAGCAATAAAATTTAGTGCGCAATTAATTGATATTATATAAAAAAGTACTATGTACGTGGTTATAAAGCTGGTACCATCTTAATTTGTATATATGCTATGGATTGATGTATTCGATGGAGAAATTGATTGATTTATAATTATGGAAGTTTCTTGACTGACGAGATTTGATATCTTTGATGGACTGGCATTAGCAAGGATCATCTTGAAATTGTATATTGTACCCATTGCAATTAACTAGAAGGATTTCGCAGGCTTGGAGGATTGCGAAGAAAAATTCACAGCCGGAACACTTAACTCTAAAAATGATATATTTTTATATACTGTTAGAGAGATTCGCTAAACTACTGTAATCAATAGTTTAGTTTTAACTCAATGTTTGATAATAGTATTCTTACCTATGAGAGCGCTAGAAGTACCAATACAATGGCGGGGGTTCATGATGTCCATTTTAACCTAATTGTCCCGTTTTAGTCTAGCGTAATTTTTTGACCTAACATATTCTAATTAATCATAGTAAATTTTGAGATAGAATCTAATCTGCCTTTTGAGTAATAAATGATGATGTGGCCAATTTGAACTTAGTTAGAGCTAATCGTTCAAACACCTTCGTTATATCGATGCATAGATCGTTCGTGGGCCAGGTCAGCTCATGCACTCTTTAAATAGTATTAAGCTTGGTACACCATGCATGGCGGGCTGTTATATTTTGAGACATTAGGTTTCCTTTTTCCAGCTACTAAAATTTACCCCACATTGTACATTCATGCTTGTGGCGTACCGGTTAATCTTGCGACGTGAAATTTCATCTTCGAAATTGTCTTCACTGGCCAGATTCTTAGAATAGTTTCCAAAGTTGATACGTAACATAATATTTTGTAAATCTATAGTTCTATGATTAGGCAGAAGCGAAACCTGAATAATCATAGTAGGTGATTAAATAACTGGTAACAAAAAGAACAGGATACTGTTGTTGCTAAGGTACAAATTCAGTAAATTATAATGAGCCTCCTTGATCAATATACATGGCATATATGAAGACAGAAACAAAATGCCGTTCCCCCAGAAATATCCCTGATATATCTATAGGGTTTGAATCTTATCGAAAGTCTGAGCGTCCCGGAGCTTTCACGGTGCCTTTGCGCCTGTGAAAGCAGTGTAATATATTCCCCATCCATAAATCAGCGGTCAGGATAAACATATACATTTCAGAATCTAGCGCAGTTCTACGGCTCGTTATCAAATATCCTACGTAACCTAACTTCTAAGACTACAATAGAATTTACTAAACTTCGGAATTCAGAGTAAAAAAGAAACTGTATTAATGTGCTAATTGAAATTTACAGTATGATTATGAGTTATAAAATCTAGCTTTGGTTTGAAGCATGATACCACTTAAGCTTATTAAGAAACATGAAGCATTACTAAATGAATACTTGTCCCCCCAAAAGCCGGAACTTATAAAATTTACCTAGCTTGTTTATAAAGCATGATGGATTACAAGAATATTTACTAACAGTTTAATCATCAGTAACGGCCGAGCAATAGCTATAATTTATTAATATATAGGGGGAATATCGATCTTCCAGGTAAAACGATCGGCAAAAACTTTATAACTTTTTTTAATATGAGCACTGAAATTTATCACTATCTTGGATTTCAGGCAGTTGATGTTGATACATTTTTCAAATGGCTCAACCAGTTCTCTCGAGTGTTCTTTTTTTTTTAAAAAAAAAATATATAAATACTCAATTACTTGCCCCCCAAAAAATTTCAAACATTTATTCTTTTTTTTTTTCTTTTTAACTTTTTTATATTTTCTATCTTTATTTATTATATTAACAATGTTTCGACTAACTAAACCAACTGTAAGTATTTTACAATTATTAACAAAACCATGGCTAACTAATAATAAATAGAAGTTTGCAAAAGGCGCTAGAAATATCAGAAATGCCTCTACTAAAAACTTGAAAGATACTTTAAGAGAGGTTATTCCAGAAAAAAAAGCACTATTACAAGAAATTAAAACAAATTATGGTGAAAAATCATTAGGTGAAGTCCAAGTTAACAACTTATTGGGTGGTATGAGAGGATTAAAATGCATGTTATGGGAAGGTTCAGTTTTAGATGCAAATGAAGGTATTAGATTCCATGGCAAAACTATTAAAGAATGTCAAGAATTTCTACCAAAAGCACCAGAAGGTGGTGAAATGTTGCCTGAATCTATGCTATGGTTTTTATTAACAGGTAAAGTTCCATCTGAACAACAAGTTCGAGATTTATCAAGAGAATTGGCTGAAAAAGCTGAGTTACCAGAGTTTGTTAAAAAGACTTTAGATAATTTACCACCAACTTTACACCCAATGAGTCAATTTGCAATTGCAGTTACTGCATTAAATCATGATTCTGCTTTTGCAAAAGCATATGAAAGAGGCATTTCAAAGGCAGATTATTGGGAATATACTTTTGATGATGTTATTGATTGTATTGCAAAATTACCACAAATTGCAGCTAAAATTTATCAAAACACTTATCATGGTGGTGGTGCATTAAAAGGTGATGTTAGTTTAACAAACGATTGGTCTAAAAATTATGCTCGAATGATGGGTATGGAAGATAAGACTGGTTTTGTTGATTTATTAAGATTATATTTTGCATTACATGGTGATCATGAAGGTGGTAACGCATCAGCACATACTACACATTTAGTTGGTTCAACATTATCTGATCCTTATTTAAGTTATTCAGCTGGCTTACAAGCATTAGCTGGACCATTACACGGGTTAGCAGCTCAAGAAGTCTTAAGATTTGTTTTAAATATGAAACAAAACTTACCAAAAGATTTCAATCATTCAGATGTTCAAGATCATTTGTGGTCAATTTTGAAATCAGGAAGAGTTATTCCAGGTTATGGCCATGCAGTTTTAAGAAAACCAGATCCAAGATTTGAAGCATTAATGAATTTTGCATCAAACAGACAAGAAATTGCTAGTGATCCTGTTTTCCAATTAGTTAAAACTATTAGTGAAGTCGCGCCAGAAGTTTTAACTCAACATGGTAAGACTAAGAATCCATTCCCAAATGTGGATTCCTCATCTGGTGTTTTATTCCACCATTATGGTGTTACTGAAACTTTGTATTATACTGTTACTTTTGGTGTTTGTCGATCTTTAGGGCCATTACCTCAATTGATTTGGGATAGAATTTTGGGTTTACCAATCGAACGACCAAAGAGTTTGAGTTTATTGAAGATTAAAGAATTAGTTAACTAAATAAAATAAAAAGCTGATCTTTTTTATTATATAGATTTTTGTATAGAATTAATTTTTTTTTATTTTTCCATTTTTAATTTCTTGGTGCTATTTGATACACCTATAATAAAATCCCCCCGATTTGCATAAAAAAAATATCATTAAACCGTAATAAAACAATTCATTGAAAAACCTATATAGTATAATTTTGCATAAAAAACAATTTATTTCGATAGATACTCTGTTCAGAACTTTTTTTTTTTTTTTTCAAATCCAAACTTTAGAGAGAAACAAATAAAAATAAACTTAATAACTTAATGATAAAAATAAAAATAAATGATGGACAGTTTTTGTTATAAAAAGTATCAATACATTGTTAGATTTATTTAAAATGTACAGCAATTGGGACGACAATAACAATAATAACAATAATAATACCAGCAATTAAACACATGCGCATCTTCATATCTTTCCACCACATTTGTTTACGAACTCTGTTAGCACCTCTTCTAAAACCTTGAGCCGAAACTGCCAAATTATCGGTTTTATCTTGTAAAGAATCTAATCGTTCTCCTCTTTCTGCTACTTTGTTGATATTTTCTCTCATAATACCAACAGTATCATCAATTTGCTAATTAAATATGTTAGTAACGCGTCTTTTCTTTCTTTCTTCGAGTATACTTACTGCTTGAATTGCTGCGGTCTTATTTTGACCACCAGCACCCTGTGCTTGCTGGTTGGATGAGGATGATGGAATATATGGGTCGTAAGGAACACTTGAACTCATTATTGGTGGATTAGTATATAATATGTATTCGTATAAAGGTCGTTAAAAAATGGTTGAAAATTCTCGTTAATAATTAGTAATTAACAAAGATAATAATAAATAAAAAAATAAATATTGTGAATTATAATTTTTTTTTCTCTCTTCAAAATACTTGATGAAAATCGAATAAGAATAAAAGGTCCAGAGTTAGTTTATTTATTTATTCGTTGGATGATGCTGAAGTTGATGTTTCTCTTTCAAAAAGTAAAAGCTATCAAATAAAAAATGGTTCTTAAAATGAAAGAGTTGAAAGGTGGCGGGTTGGTAAAAAAAAATATAAAAAATAAATTGCCAGCACCAATTTTTACAACGCAAAGAAAATTTAATGGCTTTTGATATGAAGATGCTGTGTGGTGTTTAAAAATAAAGAGGAGCAGTCAGAAGATTCCATGAGCCGGGAGGGAGAGGAGATCTCCAGTTGAGTCGAGCTGAGGAAGTAGATATGAGTTGGGAAGTTAATTAATCGCCTAGCCTAGCTCAGTATGCTATGGCTTAGGCTGGTGTAGTTGTAGCGCTTAGCGGCTGAGGCTCAACTAAGTTGTACGTAATGCAAAAAACATCACCGTTGTAAATTCTGTTTCCATGGTTATCCATCCATAGATTTTTCAATTTTTTTGTACTGTACTGTGGTGGTTTTACATACCGTATACTACATATAGTACTGGGGGCACTGCAGTGTTGGCCCGATATTGGTTATGCATGGATCGGAAAGTACCATCCGCGCTTGTATTGGATAATTCCGTGGCGGTATTATTCCTCAGCGTGAAAAATTGTACACCCCCAATAATATTCAAATGAGATTAATTATCAAGCATTGACACATTTGATGATTACTTTCATGTTCATTAATTCAATAGAAAATCTCTTCAGCAAGCAACCATTAGAAACTCCACTCAAAAAACTGCTAGTCTTATAGAGCTATTTTAGAGATTTCTAAAAAAATAAATAAATTAGCATGTTAAGACTGCCCCAATTATTTCGAAAAATGTCTACTACTGCAGCATCAGTTTCATCCTCCATCGGACCAACTCATAATTTGATCAAGCAACGGATCACTCAAGAATTTAATCCAACCGTTCTTGAAATTGCAAATGATAGTCATAAACACCAACATCACCAAGCTATGAGAGGTGCTTCAAATATCACTGAAAGTCATTTTAGATTAACTATTGTTAGTTCGGCTTTTGAAGGTAAAAACCAGCCCTCCCGACATCGAATGGTTTATTCATTGTTACAAGATGAGATGAGTAGAGAAAATGGTATACATGCACTGCAGCTAAAGACTAAAACTCCTCAAGAATGGGAGAAGCAAAGTCCACAATAAACGCTTATAAATTCTTTTGAATGTACATCTCTACCTAGTTTTGAAAAATTCTGTTTATTTCTACAATGCAGACTGGGGGGTTTACTCTGAAAGAATGTGACTGATCACAAAGTTATCAGCATAAACTTCAAAATCCATTAGTAATTATTATTTATATTATATAGAATGATTTTGCATGTTTCAATGAATAGTTATACTATTGAACTCGTAATTGCTACACTGATTTTTCGAGAAATTTTAGTTTTATCTCACCATTTTAATATATTGTAGAGTAAAAACTTATTTTGAGATAATAATGTTTGGTACTCAGATCCAGCTAGACTCGGGTATAGCTACAACATGGCTAATGGCAACAATAAGTGATCAGAGAAGAGTTTCAAAAAAACGAATCAAGGCTATAAATATCAAAGATGTATGTGAAGCTGTATCAACTAATGAGAAAATCCCTTTAAGAATTTCATCAAGTTTAATGTATGGTACTACTCAAATTCACAACCATCAAGTTAATTATTTATTAAATGACATTACGATGGCAAAATATAATTTATCAAGATTATCTATAACAACTCGAGATATGTTTAGAAAAGTAACAGAAGAATCTTATAGAACTAACCTTGATTTCAATAACACGGTAATTACAAATGATCCAGCATTTAGTTTGGAATTCGATTTGATTCCAACTTTTCCAAATCAATTGTTTGTTGATGACAAGATTAATGATAGTTCAACAACTGAAATAGGGAATTCAATTGATGATACTAGTGATAGCGCAAATTATATTGATAGGATTTTAAAGGTTGATGAGATAACAGGTACTGTTAAACAATGTCTGGAAGATGTTAATGAAAAAATGGATTTTCAATTTCAAGAAGATGGAACAATCAGTAGCCCTGAAATTTGTCCAGTTGAAGAAGATTTCAGAGATATAGATGATTTAGATATGGGGTTTGGCCATGATCACGAAGGATATGAAATGGATATTAGTATGGGTCCTGGTTCTCCAAAAAATAATAATAACATCCCTGAAAGACAAGTGGATGGGCCTAATGTAAATGAGGTTGTTACTGAGGAGGAAAATGGTCGTCAAATCTATAACAAACCAAACAAGCGAAAGTTCAATCAATGTACTGAGTTTGATGATGACCTATGTTTATCGCATTCATATATTTTCCATAAAAATTATAATAATGAGATGAATAAAATAAAGCGAAGGAGAATTGAAAGAACTAGAGAAATGCTGTCTTTAGCTTCAATGGCAAGTTTAGTTATAGGTGGGCCATTCAGAACTGCATTTTCCGTCAAAGTATCAACTAATAACTCCAATAGGCATTCAATAACTACTAGTATATACAATATGAACACAATTGCTGATACATTCTTTGCGGTTGATGAAGACCAAGATATTGTTGGAGAGCTGATGAACACTCCAATACCTTCAACTCCAGGCTCAGTCGAAGTCGGTCGGCATCGTATTTCATCCAGATTTTCTAGAAGAGGCTCGAGAGCTTCAAGTGTCAATACATTAGGAAGCGTTGGTAGTGATACACCTAGACTGCAAACTGATGTTGATGTTTTGAATGTGGATGATGGACTAGATATGGAAGTTGGTGACGGGATGGAAGGGTATGATATGGATTTTAGTGATGTTGATGCCGATGGTGGGCAGTTGGTGAATGAACTGGAATATAAAGCTAACGACTACATTTATGAACCTATATTAGAACAGAATAACAGCGAATTCGAAAACACTTTGGCAGAATTGAAAAGCCACTTGGTTGAATTGAATGAAACTAATAAAGAAAATAGTATCGGGTATCGAAGTTTAACTGTTAAAATCATACAAGAAGAGGCCAGAGAATTCATGGTTAGAAGAAAAATGGCTTCAATGTTTTATCAATTATTATATTTGGCTAACCAATCTGAACTTGAATTACACCAATGTGAAGAGCATATGGGGTATGATTTTGTAATTAGTATCAAATAGTTTAAATCTCAAATAGTCAATTGATTTAAATTTACCTATCTAGAAAAAAAATTTTAAAAGGTGTAATACTAATGATAATAGAAAACATCTACATAACTTAAAGAATTATTCGGTGTATATTTGTAATTGTAACATATGGATGTATATGCATTCTTGATGTTCACAAATAACTAACCTTTCAAATCATATTAGAAAAGGAAGAGGGATTTATATAAGTTTATGATACCTTTTCACACTATAAAAAAATGATAAGTTAGCTGTTTGTTGAAGTTTTTTCAATAAGCATTTATTATTTCCATGGTAATGAATGAACATTCCATGCTACTGCAACAACATATATCACCTTAATTGTACTTTAAAGCTCTCGTGTGAGATTTAAAGTCCTGAAACGCGCGCTACCACTAGTATCATAGAAGTATAGTTCCTGGGAAAGCTGGAACTATAAAAGCTAAATTTTTCACCGGTTTTTTTTTCTTTCCTCTTTTTTTCTCTTCTTCAGGATCCAGCAATTACAAAAGGTATGTCTAGACATAAACTCAAATGAATAGCCTATAAGCTATCAAAGGATATGAACATGAATATTTAAATGATGACTATAATTTGCGTTTGAGTAGGTCATTGTACCGAGGTATCGCCTATCTCATTATGGACATTGATCAACATGTAACCAATTTTTTACGTCTGACCTTTTTCATATATTCCAACAATGATTTAGCAATTACTAACATCAATAGAATTGAGCTAAGAAATATCCAAAATCAAGTGTATATTAAATTTCAATAAAAATAAATAATAAATTAAATGCCTATCAATTCTAAAAAAAGATCTATGATTCTATTACTTTTGTTACAGTTTAAAAAAACTTTAAAATAATCTAGTTTACAAGCTTCCACTTGTCTTTATCATCAATTTGTTCCCAGATAAATTTAATTGTTGGCTTTCCTACTTTTTCACAAACATCGCTAGCCCATAAAACATCCAAGTGTGAGTAATTTGGCAAGTCGTAAACTTTGAACTTTGAAAGTTGCTCGTAACTTGTTAATCGGTTAACTAAAGCATAAGGATCAACTAAATTATCTCTCCCCGGTGCGAAAATAGCCAACGGTGGAAACGTTCTATTATCAAACCAGTGATCAACTGATTCATTAAAGATACATCCATTGGATGCGAATCCACCTTTACCCAACCACCAATACATCAAATCGCTACTAACATAAACTGGTGAAAATAAAAACTGCCTGTTTCTAAAACTTCGATTCCATAAAGTATCATCCCATCCTAACATATAATTGAACATGATATACCCGAAAAATGTGTATAAACCCTCCGGCATGATCCCATGAAAAAGGTTCATCAACCCAATAAAACTATGATGTCCAAAAACAAATCTATATAATGGCCTTGGTAAGATTCGAATAAATTTTAAAAACCACCGATCTAATAATGGTCCAGTATACACGGCTGGTGATAAAGCAGTAAAACTACTCAATTTTTCACCAATTTCTGGATGACAGTCTCTTGCTAATGAATAAAAAGTTTGGGTTGTGCCTTGTGAATGGCAAACTAAGGCTAATTTTTTAGCAGATTTATGATCATTTAAAATATAATCAATCATTGCTGGAATATCCAAACATCCCATTTCTTTAATCCCCCATTGCCACATTCTAACGTTAAATCTTGAATAAACTGAGTGTGCTGGTTTGAATCCACATCTATTATTACCCAACCAGACGTCATAACCAGCTCTGAATAAGCACATTGCTAAACTATTGTCACCACTTGTAGCATATGAAGCTGATGATTGCATCAAACCATGAACCATTAATACAGGATACCTTTTACTTCTTGTCTCTTCGCATTCATTTGGGTCAATTAATCTATGTAAAACTAGCTGAAATCCATCTTTTGTAGAAATAACATGTTCAATTAAGTCTAAAGATGATAGTCGAACATAATATTGCAAATCTAGTTTTAATTTTTGTTCTTGTTTGCTGAGATTAGATGTAATTTTACTAATAGGCTCAGTATTAGTTATTGACCTAAACATCATTCTAGTTAATGCACAAATCATTAGAATCATTAAAAATAATGCTGAACAAATTGAAGATGTATAGTAACAAAATAGTACCGTCACCCAATCCCATGGAGTAAGCTTTTCTTTATAATGAACCTCTTTCGTATTTGATATCAAATTATCTTCTGTTGATATGCTAGTTTGTAGGTGATCTACTGCAGTGCTAGTGTTAATGTTAGTTGACTCTGTATAAGCATTTGATCTTATCGTTGAGGGGTTGTTGTTCTTTGTATTATCTGATCTATAAGTAGCACCATCAGAATTCTCATCATTTTCACGTATACTTTCTGAAAAGTCGTTATTATTTATCACATCTTTGGTATTAACAATTCTATCATCCTCATCTACCGTCATTTTTGCTATAGAGCTATATCCAATCTCAGGATATGGGTAACGTTTGAGTTTTCGATGAATTTTTGAAAAGTATTTATATGAAACTCTAGTTAGTAAAATATTAACCCCTAATGAATCTAAATAGGGCTTTATCGCTTTTATAACCAACTTTAAACTAAATTAAACGGTCTCAAATTCTATCAAATTAGCTGTGTTGAAGGTAGAAGTTAATACAATTTCTGTGGAAACTTTGAGTATAAACAAGCCTTGTAGATTATCTACACACAAAAAAAAAAAGCTTGTGAAATTATTACATTTTGCGTTAATTTTTACTTTTATTTTATTGTTTACACCACCAAAAATTAAAAATTTTGATTTAAGCACTCAATTGTGAATCATCGTCAGCAACATAGCCTCACTTTTAGATTGTTACCACCATATCATGGATCCAATACATAGGTAAATCATAAGTACATGCTTATCTGAGGTGGTGAATGCATTATTTCGATAGAATTAGATACAAACAATCTTAAGTCGATTATTCTAGAGCTTGAGTGAAATAATCATACAGTCCATCCCTTCGATTGAATCAAGTATACTAGAGCAACGTTCTAATTCCCTTTAGAACACATAATTAACGTAATCTTGACATTTTAATGCAATTTCTACTTTTGTAGTAATTGAATATTTAGCTAGGCATTTAGCAATATCTAAGAATTGCAATATTACTAGCTTAGTTTATAAGGAGTCGTTCAAATTAGTCGATGGAAGACAGTCTATTGAAATAAACTTTTATGGATGCTGCCTGCAGTTGAGATTGAAATATACTACGGAGGTTAATTCTATTAGATAAATATAGAATTCTATATAGCTCTACAATAGAAATTACAGCATTTATTCAGAACTCTGATCATTTTTGTTTTATTTGATCAGTATATATATTCATGGAGCTATTCGTTAGGTTTCCAATAATATATATATAATCATGCATAAAATAAGCTAAACCTTGGATTTTTAGGGATCCCTCGAGTTTCATATTCGAAGCTAAGTAGGCCAATAAAATGTAGCAGCAGAATCATTTATATTACTACCATAAATTTCCTGGCAACTTAAATTAGTCAATATTAATTAAATTAATTAATTAGTTATACTCCCGCTAATGTTAACTATATTTTGCAATTTACTGTTGAGAATTCAAAAATAAATTCAACTCACCTAAAGTTGAATAATTTCAGAATTTGGAGGATACATTGGTACTTAACGAAAATGTAATCTCACGATGGACTAACTGGGACTCTTTATACAAGCTACATTATCCTTAATATCTATCTCTCTCGAGAAACTATGATGCAAGCAGCCACGATCTTCTTACTTATAACGATAATAATAATAATAGTCACCTTTTAACAGTTCTCCAGAAAGTATTTAGTAACCAAAACGGTATATGTACTTTAAAACTAGAATTGCGTATATGCCCATTTACATACGTGAGAGATCTACTCTGCTGGATCACTAACTTGAGTATGCATAAGCTTAGAATTAGCTGGTTACTCAAGCGCTACTAGAATAATAAGGCTTGAGAGTTAATTGGGTGGAAAAAATACTGGTAACTACTTCCCGGTCATTTAACGCATATATCAACCACTAAAAAAATTTTCGATCACACTTGAAAAATTTCATTATTGAAAAACCATACTTTAGAATAGAAAAAAAATGAGATCGACTCAGTCATTGAAAGCAGTAGCAAGAAGAGCATACTCCACTGCAGCAACTACAGAATCAAAACTGCCTTTTAATTTTCAACAAGTATACAATGAGGTAGATCAACGATTGGCTAGATGTCGGTTAAATACCACCAATAGAAATTTAGTTTATCGACCTAGAAGAGCTAAAGATTTAACATCAAGAAAAGACCCTATTATTATTGATGGGAAAAAACTAGAACCATTGGAATGGAAAGGAGTTCCAGGGAAAAAGCACTTAAATGATTGTATCAAATTAGCATCAACACCAGAAGAATTTGAAAAAACTAAACAACTTATTAGAGATTTTGCGAAATATTATCCAGAAAATTTAGATGGGAGACACGCTGCACGATTGTTACGTCAAGGTGCCATTTTAGGGATTTATAACAATGCAGCAACTTTTGCAAATTCTACGTCGTTGAAGTCAGTATTAGATTCACAATTTTATTTAGAACAGCTTCGACTTGTAGCTTTAAGAATGGAATTTACTAATGCAAGTGAAAAGAAATTAGCAAATATTGAAAAATTAGTTAGTAAAGTTAATGATAGAATTGAAGCATCAATGGTAAAAGTTGTTGCATTGAATAACCTATCAAAACATTCTGATACATTTAAAACTCAATTAAGTGATTCTATTAAAGATTTAGAATCTAAGTTGAATAAACTAGATGTTGAATCTTTTATGAATAAGATAACTAGACAATCGATCAATTCATTGTACATCAATTTAAGTCTTACAAAAGAAGCTGTTGAAACCAACAATTTGGATATTGCTAATTTGAATCAATTACATCAAATTACTGGTGAAAAAATACCAGAAACTGATTTTGTTAAAGCATATGTTAATAATATCAGAAATGGTGCAAAAAAAGAATTAGAAAATACAAAGGAAAGTAAAGAAAATGAAATTCAAGAAGAAGATGCATAGTCTTAAAATGATGAATTAAAGATGATACATATTTGTTATAGTATGTGTTTGTAAATATTTGAGAATCGAGAACTAATAATAATTATGTGTAAAATAGTAAAACTTAAAGGGGGTTTTCCCCTTATTTATGCTGTTTTGATCGTAAAGTACTTTGCTTATACTAGCTGTGACGCTCATGGCTTCACTCTGAAAAATTACAGGTAACTATAAAGTATGCATTTCTAGATAAATTGACTTATACCTAGATTGCAAAGCCAGCAATACTTAGACCTAATTAGTTTAGTGCCCCTTTCAATCAGAATTTGGGTATGTTTTCTGGAATTTCATTCGTATCAATAAGCCTGGCTCAAGCTAATTTTAAAGATGTTAATTGTTTAATTCTACCTGACTTAATTGGATTCAACTTATAAGTCTGATAAAAATTGATTACAATGTAGTAAATTGTTGCGTGCAATATTTTGTACAAAGTTGTACAATCTTGTACATGTGCACTGTAGCTACTTTTGGTGCACGTATAATATATATATATATATATAAAGCTTTGAATAAGTAGATATATATGTACATACTATTTATGGAAATCTTGTAATAATTTTGAAATAATGAAAATGTTATCAGTTCATGCACTGACAGGATTATGCTTATATACACATACAAGACCGATATATATATTATACACACAAACAAGCACGCACCCAATTAATTGATTATTGTTATATAAGTATATATTAGTGTACTTAATTTTGTATTCACTGCTACTTCTATATGAGTATATATATATATACATGTTTTAGGAGTATAACAATCGATATCCGTACAATAGGGCCGTGGTATACTTGTTTGTATAATAGTCGATGTATTTCCACAACGCTAGCCTTGAGCTAGCTATAGTTATAATGGGGATTAATACAATTGTGGCCGAAGCTCGAGGTCACTAAATGTAAATTATATAGCTTTCGCCTTTAGGCTAAGTAACCAGTTAACGAAGCGAGCCCCCCCCTAGGATATATCGTTAACAATTGACCCTCACTTCAATTATTAGTACCTGTACTCTGGTGATTATGATACCTAAAATTCGAAATCTTTATAATTATAACTATAGCGAACATTAATGTATACATTTAGTTAACATTGAGTTGATGGGGTAACGGTTGAGTATATTGATTGATCTGCTATCAAGAACTTTCTGATATCATATATCTGAGAATCTAGCAATTGAACTTAAGTTTTAAAGTTGTATTAAATGATCAAAATTATAAAAAATTGTTCAAAAAATTATATTCTAATTATAAATTTATATACATTATTTGAAATTTTCAATTAAAATTCTACATAAGCTAGCTTCGCTTTTTATTTCCGGTCTACAGCCTTTTCCTAAACCATATATATATATCGTTTTTTCCAGTTATTACAAATACTATGGCACTATATATAGCGATACCTACCTGGTACCCTTTAAGACTTAACTGAATTTCATATATAACAGATGCGTGGACATATCGATACGATCGATCGGACCTAGGTCGACCTGCACCGGTCCTCATTAATCGCAATGGGCATGATCAACAATTGTACTTGATCTATAGAAATTTTACCAGGACTCAAACAATAACCTTATAATATTCATGAGTAGAGTAAATTTGAATTTCAGTGCCGGGTTAGTGTTTATTGCTATCATTGATGTTTTATTCATTACTTCAACAGTAAATAATGCTAAAGTAGAATACAGTAACTCTAGTAGGATCAATATGCAATATCCTGCAAATTTGAAATTACCGAACTCGTACATTATTCTATGATTACATGAATAATATGTACATAGTTAATTACACTTAAAATGCATAATACTTGTACAACGTAAAGAAAATTAAAATTCCTTTAAATTAATTAATTCGTCACAGAAGAATCGATCGATGCCGCACCATAACCTAAAAGCGTTTAAGGTTGAAATTAACATCATCATGTCTTACATATATATTTTGTACGTTTACTCCGCAGAATGTTTGAAGTAACTATGTAGCAGCTTTACTGTGGCTAGCCTAATTGACTATAGAATCCTCAAGCACACTGCAATTGCTTATAATTAAATAGCTAAAACATTCAGGGATGGATCAGACATCCATCAATTGTAATTTAAGTTATTCATAAATTTCTTAAAATCATTATTCTTCTATGGATTTGGCCATGGTATCTTAACCTGAAATATTTACCCAATAATAAATGTGATATAACTATCCATTAACTATAGTATATTCAATTAATCAATTGTAAATTAATTGACATGATTATTTTAAGCCCCTACGATTGATTGAGCGTGACAGACCACAGTCGCGGCTCCCATATGATATCTGAACTCTATGCTTTGCAATATTTTTACATCAATTGTAATTATTATGAATTGGTCAAAGATTTCCTGAAATCAATTGATTAATTGGCATATTACAATGAAATGATTGTTTTGAACAATTTTAAAAACCAGGGTATTTCAATTTGCCATTGATTAGAATCTAACTCAAACTAATCTAAAACTTTAATAACCTGTCTTTTTGGAAGTATTCAATATATAGTAAAACTCATCGGGAAGTTTAAGTTTGAGTTTGATACTGCCCAATAAGAAGCTTGATTGCTTTCCTTTACTTATATCAATAGTTCATAATTTTCAAAAAGGAATTATATGAAAGAGATGCATTGAATTCCGTACATTCACGTGAGTCCAAGTAAGACAGTAGACTAAGTGTTTAGCTCCGCTTGAACACTTTGAAACCTATAATAACCACAACTCAAGCATGGCACTGCTGCCGCTTATATACAGGGCATTAAGTGAGGCATCAATATTATTATAGAGTCAATACTCCCCCCGTATATGATGATGCTAAAGGAAAACCACCGTTATAGAATCAATTTTGATTTGCAATAAAGACGTTTTACTCTGATATACAGAATTGTAATTTTCAGAACGGACAAGTGAGGCTCGTGCAGCTTGATTTTAGTGTTCAAAACCTAGGGATTATGCTTGCAATTGAAATCTAACACTAGGTGTGGGTTAAATATTTATAGTATCCGCAGATAATTTTCAATACTAATTAAGTTTTTATTTTCAATATAAAACCACCTTGATTTCCACTTTTCTTTAAAAGATTATCATATTTTTCAAAAAATTATAGAAAAAAGTATAGAGAATAAAAAAATGGCAACTAATATCACATGGCACGCTGGGTTAACTCACCAAGAACGAACTGAGCTAGTTGGTCAAAAAGGTTTAACATTATGGTTCACTGGGTTATCAGCATCTGGTAAAAGTACCATCGCTACAGCATTAGAACAATATTTATTACAAAATAAAGTCTTTTCATACAGATTGGATGGTGACAATGTTAGGTTTGGATTGAATAAAGATTTGGGATTTTCAGAAAAAGATAGAAATGAAAATATTAGACGAATTTCAGAAGTTACAAAATTATTTGCAGATTCAGGTGCAGTTTCAATTACATCTTTTATTTCACCATATAGAGTAGATCGTGATAAAGCTAGAGAATTGCATGACCAAGGCAGCTTACCATTTATTGAAATTTATATTGATGTACCAGTTGAAGTTGCAGAACAACGAGATCCAAAAGGTTTATACAAAAAGGCAAGAGCTGGTGAAATTCCAGAATTTACTGGTATTTCTGCCCCATATGAAGAACCTTTAAAACCAGAAATTCATGTTAAGAGTCATGAAAAGTCAGTTGAAGAAGCTGTTAAACAGATTGCTGATTATTTAGTTGAAAATAATTATATTAAATTGAAATAGAGCATTAATGAAATTAATAAATTACATTAAAACCAATAATCCAATTACAAAAAAAAAAAAAAAAAAAAAAAATTGAAATAAAAAAGTTTGTAATATAAATAAAAACCTAACAGCCTACCTTCTTAAACTATCCAACCTTGCTTGTAAATCTTCATCTTCACCACCACCAGGACCACCAACAGCTTGTGCAACTCGTTGTTGTTCCTTTACACCTGAATTAGCAATTCCACTTGGTGCTTCACCTAATGCTTGATTTAAATCAATACCAATTTCGTCTAAAACTTGATTAACAATTTCTTCACTTTCATCTTCATCAACTTCGACAGAGTCGTCAATTGCATCATCCATCATTTCTTGTCGTTGTTCCATAATATCATTTTCCTTTTCGAAATCCATTGCAATTTTTTGTAAACCAGGTAGATTCATTTGACGATTCATACCCGATAATAACCTAGTTGCACCTTTCATACTCTGCATCATTTGTTGATTACTTCGAACACCTTGCAACTTCAATGAAATACCTTGTATTTGTGTTTTCATCTGGTAAAATTTTTGAATATAATTTCTGGTCCGAACTAAATCTTTTGCCATGACTTTAACAGCTCCCATTTGACCTTGTTTCGCACCTTTTTTAATGTCTTGAATTAGCTTTTTTTCTTGCTGTTCAAGCTTAGTCCTTTCTCTATCCAGTTCTCGTTGTGTTTTTTCCAATGCTCTTTGATGCTATCCTATGTTAGTTCGTTAATTGATTAATGCATATACATACCTTTCTAAGTTTTTCTTGAGGCGTCATACCTCTCCCAAATAACCACTGTATTGTCTCCATATTTTTACAGAAATATTGTCTTGATATATGCTTTTTTGTGAAAACTTGTTATAAGTGCTTTGAGAATAAGGGTTGGATATAAAATAGTGGTGACGATAAAAAAGAACAAATAAAAAAAAGCTGGAGGTGACAATTATTATGTGCTTCAAGCCGTTAGATTAGAATATCCCAGGATAGGATGTACAACGCCATATCAATGCTTGAAACTCAAGCAGTGATAATGGCTTGACCCATCTAATAATTTTATTCCCACTTAATTACCGAAAATTCATTTTCTGAACAATAACTATACACTAATGTTGTAACCCCCTAATTAGGTAGAATCTATCTCCATCCATATATCATCAATTACAATAATTAATATTAATCTAAATTTTAGAGCTATGATATCTTGTGCCTACCCAGCTACGTGGATGTGTATTATTTTCATTATAGATTTATAATGTAATAATTGATTATTTATGGCACTACATCCAGGTTTTATCAATATCAAATACATCGATATTATATATCTATCCATATTACATAGTAGTAAATGTTGATAATGATTATAATTCTATAAATTAGACTCGCGATCAATATACTAGTTATATATATATGTTACTACATGAATTTGGATTTTATGTTTAATTTATCTGTATCTTCTAGTTGCTATACAATTAGATCGAAACGAGTACAATATTGATTTTTTTAAGTAAATTTGAAAAGAAGTGTGATTGTCATAATAGGATACTTCAACTTTCAAATGCAGACCACTCGATCGATCAATCAATTGATTTAGAACTTAAGCAAGTGAGTATTCAAATTAATTATTCGCGTACAGTACGTAGTACTACACATATAATGGTTGATTATGGCATCCATTCATAGTAAGTAAGGCCACAGCTGCGGTTTAAAGTTAATTTAAACAATTAGCTGGTAATATATATGTTATCAATGAATGTAGAAATCAGGCTGAAAGAAGTACCACGTACTGCATTATGAAATTAATCGCGTCGACTCAATTAGTGTACACGCATTGACTCAGTCAGCCTGTATTAATTGAAAGAAAAGCCCAAACGGACAGTGCTTAATTAAATATCGATTCATACAATATTGAGAGATATGAAAGTGCTATCATGCATTGATAAAATTTTAATTATGAATATTGATACCTCATTATAGTATTCTACTTAATACAAATAACCATACAATTGATAAACTATTACCCTTTCCATGGACAACTTGCAAAGCGCGGTCGTCTGGTCGTCAGGTGCATTAAATTAATGATGCGGCAAAATACTGTTATCCCGTGTGATATGATTTGCAAGGGGCAAGCTCAAGTGATCATGTATCGATATATATACGCACGGATATCCATAGCATTATTTGTATGATTTCTTAAAACCGGTCTTTGGTGCTCACAATCGTATGCAAACACTTGTAATTAATCGAAAGTAAAAATCCAGTTACTTGCATTTACTAATTTGGTATATACTTTCAAAGGAAAGCAAAAAAAAAAAAAAAAAGCAATTGACTTACCTCATTGCCATGGCAGGTATAGCTTATAATAGTAATTCAAATAAAAACTTACATGTTTATATCCAATTTAATTAATAGAGCCATTATATATTATATACAGTTAATGAAAAATTTATAAGCTCAATTACTGTAATTATATGGTAGCTACAGGCCACTCAATAGACTAAAAATTTTAGCAATTAGTTAATGAGTGGGATATGTTCCGCAAATTTAATGGCTAGATATCGACAGAATGGAGCGGAAAAGATATTGTTGGTTGGATGAAATGGATGGTTCTTGATTAGATCACCAGTCAGTTCCTATAGTCATCCATACTTTTGTACGCAATTAAAGCACTGATGTAGTAAATTTAAGCTCCCAATTCGATCGTTTTTGTTCTCTGAAGTAGGCGGAATATACTATAGATGTAATGTGACCACGGGCGCTGGATTCGAGGTATTCTATCACTAGATAAAATTACGTGTGTGCCTTACCCGCTAAATCAATCAAAGCTGCAAGCGCTCGATTCCAATAATAATGTTTTTCTAATTCACCCAAATGATTTAAAAAAAATATAGCACTCAAGCACCGTTTATTACTTTGCCTCAGCCAAAATCCCCACCACTTTTTTTTTTTGTCTTTCACGACATCCGCAACATTCAGAAACTGTCAGTAAAATCACACAAAAACAACAACTATAGGTCCATTTTATTTTTAATTCTTTAAAACCAACAAATTAATTCAAAGAAGATAGTTTAGATTTTCTCTGTATATTTTTTATATTTCCGATCTATACAATTACACGACTATTTTACTATTTTGTTCTATTTAAAAAAAAGGTATGTTTATATACGGGTTTCTCAATAATCGAATGAGTTATGCATCAATAGTGGCGATTTGTGTATTGTAGGTTAATTCAGAACTAGCGATTGAAATAAAGAATTGAGGTAACATTGATTGAAATGTTTTTGTGCTCAATTTCGGATCTGGCTCATCTACCGCAACTTATAACATCATGGCATGAAAATTGATAGAGGCTGGACGCGTCCAGTTAGTTTATTACAAATCATTAATTCACATTATTTGAAAGCCAAGTTATCAGTTAATGAAGGAAATTGAGAACTAATTTATTGAGTTTGGTAATCGTTTTGTACTTTGATTATATTTTTGACAGGTTATGCTTTTTTTTTTTGCTGAAGCTGTTGATTATTTAGGTCCTTGTCTGGAACATCACCAAATTCAAACCCAACCTCCCCCAGAATTTTTTTTTTTTACATCACACACATCAAAATCAACAAGACCATTTTTATTACGTTCATCGCTGTTGGTTCATACTAGAAAATCGCAACTAGCTATCTACACTTATTCTGATTGTAGTTCAAAAAAAAAAAAAAAAAAAAAAAAAAATAAATAAAAAAAATTACTAACTATTATAGGCAAATTAACGGACATCCTAGAATACACATATAAAAACGACAATAAAAAAAAAGTATAGCAAAATTATACCGAACAACCAATATGTCTGATCAATACAGAGAGACAGTTAAAGATGGTAAAACTGGTGAAACAAAGGAGCTTATTTATACGCGTCAAAGGGTAGTTGGCAGTGGCTCATTTGGTGTTGTTTTCCAAACTAAACTTTCAACAGGTGAGGAAGCTGCTATTAAACGAGTTTTACAAGATAAAAGATTCAAGAATCGAGAATTGGAGATCATGAGAAAAGTATCACATCCAAATATTGTTGACTTAAAGGCATATTTTTATTCAAATTCTGATAAAGATGAAGTATATTTAAACTTGGTATTAGAATTTATCCCAGAGACAGTATACAGAGCATCAAGATATTTCTCAATAATGAAATCATCTATGCCAATGATTGAGGTAAAGTTGTTAACTTATCAAATGTTTAGGTCATTAGCATACATTCATTCTTTAGGTATTTGTCACAGAGATATTAAACCACAAAATTTACTATTAGATCCAAAAACTGGTATTTTAAAGTTATGTGATTTTGGTTCAGCCAAAATTTTGGTTCCTGGTGAACCTAATGTTTCATACATTTGTTCAAGATATTATAGAGCACCAGAGCTAATCTTTGGTGCTACTAATTATACAACTAAAATCGATGTCTGGTCTAGTAGTTGTGTTATGGCTGAATTGATGTTGGGTCAACCATTATTTCCAGGTGAATCAGGGATTGATCAATTGGTCGAAATTATTAAAGTATTGGGTACCCCAAGCAGAGATCAAATTAGAACAATGAATCCAAACTATATGGAGCATAAATTCCCACAAATCAAGCCACATCCTTTCACTAAAGTTTTTAGAAAAGCAACACCAGAAGCAATTGATTTGATCTCCAGGTTATTGGAATATTCTCCACATTTACGATTACCTGCTGTCGAAGTTATGGCACATCCATTTTTTGATGAGCTAAGAGATCCAAATACTAAACTACCAGATTCAAGAAATCCAGGCAATCCACCAAGAGAGCTACCTCCGTTGTTTAATTTCACCCAACAAGAACTTATGGTTGATCCACGATTAAATAGTAAGCTGGTTCCTCCGCATGCTAGAGCGCAGTTACAATCACAAGGTATCAACTTGGAATTTTAAACTCATTAATTTTTTTTTAAGTCAACAATGTATATCAAATAATTAATTGAATTTAAAATCTTTCAGCAATATTCTCTTCAAAAGTGTGCTTTTAAATATTTATGATAAATATAAGATTTAAAGTAATTATGTGCTTTTAATGATACTGTGTAATGGAATTTAAACTGTGAAGGTGAATTATGATAAGAAATGTAAAGTTTTAAGATGATAATGAATTTGAAAGATAGATTGAATAAAATTATTAGATTTAAATAGTTACGCTTATATTAATAGTTGTGTGAAGAAATGAGTGGGTAATGATAATCATAGTGATTTTAAATAGTAAAAAATGCGTCTTTTTTTGTATTATTATTGAAACTGTATTTTGTAAATTTTTTTCTTTTTAAAAAAGATTGAAAGCTAATATTTTAATAAATGTTATATTTATAGTTGTAAATTATAACTATATTCATCTTCCAAGTTTTGCGCTAACCACAATGATATGCAACTGATCATTACTGCACCGTTAGAAACAACATTGGCAATCCCCATCCCTAAAGTGGGCATCGGGAAATCAGGAACTATATATCTTAAAACAAGAATAACAATACTTCCTGCCAACCCACCTGAAAGTAATGCAAAACCAAGAAATAACACAACTTTAGCTTGCCAATCTGCTGGCGAACTATATCCACTGCTAGATCCGAAAGAAAATGATTCAGAACTTAACCTTGATTTTTCCACAGTATTGATAACAAGCATACCTAAAGAGGATAATATAAATGGCAGCCAATCTGTAAATTTAACATGTACATCTGAGCCATTCTCATGTTTTGAATACAATGCTGAGTCTAATATGACATAAAATGCTGCTGCATACTAAAAAAAAACCTGTTAGCGAATAAGCTCTCTTTAATTAAATATAGTTTCTTAACACCAATTATCATAACTGTTTTAGTGATCAGGCATTGATGCATAAAAAATCTTTTTAATCATTTATAGTTTCGACAATTCAACTTACAAATGCACCAGATAAATAAACCCCGGCTGCTCTCAATGTTGTAGATGAAATATGAGGTATATTAAATCTGAATAATCGATTATCTTCCATATTGTTAGTTCTTATAGGTTGACTAGTGAATAAAAATTAAATCTTTCAGCTGATAAGAATACTATGGCTGTAATTTATAAAAGTATTGTGATGGTTCGTTCAACTTTCAAATTTGGTACTTAATAGATTAGATAGATTGTATTTTATTTATTATTGCGGTTTTGGCACTGAACAAACAAACAGATCGATCAAAGCAAATTGGGAGAAACGAACATTGTGCCACTTTAGAAAAAGCGTGTTCTACTCATAAATTAGTTCGGCGCCGACGTCTTACTATACCAGCCTAAATATGTTCCCCACCATATCTACAAGTAAATTCTAAAAGATCTTGATTGGTAAACTTAGAGTCAAAACACCTCATCGGAGCCTAAAATTTGGATGTACAAAGTATTGAGCCAATATTTGACTAAATCATTTACAACTCCATCCACATCAAGGAATATCCTGTCATCAATTAGATCAATGTCATTTGGAGCAAAAGCGTCAGAAAGGCTAGCTGGTAAAACTGTACTAATTACAGGTGTCTCATCTGGTATTGGGCGAGCAATTGCCTTTGAATTAGCTGATGCATCTAATGGTAACATTAGGTTATTAATTACTGCAAGAAGACTGGATAGATTAGAAGCAATCAAGAAGGAATTGACAGATAAATATACTTCAATTGAAATTCTGCCATTAGCACTCGATGTTAGTGCATATAATGAAATTCCTCAATGGGTTCAGAATTTGCCAAAAGAATGGTCAGATATCGATATTTTAATCAACAATGCGTAAGTTTACTGATTTTGTGATTAAATTTTCAACAATATTTAACAAATACTAACAAATATAGTGGTATGGTTCATGGCAGTGAAAAAGTTGGTGAAATCAACCCAAAGGATGTTGAAATTATGTTCAATACTAATGTAATGGGGCTTATTTCATTAACACAACAATTTGTCCCAAAGTTTAGAGAGAAAAACAAGGGAGATATTGTTAATTTAGGCTCTATTGCTGGCTTGGATCCATACCCTAATGGTTCAATTTACTGTGCAACTAAAGCGGCATTAAAATCATTTACCCACTCGTTAAGAAAAGAAAATATTGATAAAAGAATCAGAGTTATGGAAGTTCAACCTGGAGCAGTGGAAACCGAATTTTCAAGTAAGTGCATTTCCTTTTTATATCTTGATATATGATTTAAAAAAAAAAAGGTTTAAAAATAGAGAAATGAAGCTAACTTATATTACAGTTGTTAGAAATCGTGGTGATAAGGCCAAAGCAGATGCAGTGTATAAAGGTACTGAGCCATTAGTTGCAGAGGATATTGCAGAGGTTGTAGTATTCAACCTAACAAGAAGAGAAAATACAGTTATTGCTGATACCTTAGTTTTCCCAAGTCACCAAGCGTCTGCTTCTCACCTGTATAGAAATTCTTGATGATATTGACAACATGATTATTGGTATATAACCTATACACAGTATTTTTGGAATTTATTAGGGTTTCTATGTATTCTTATATATATATTATATCAATAAACATTAATGGCAAGCTCTTAATTATTGAAGCGACAAATTTTCCAACTATGGATACTCTATATATGAGTCAATCAAAACAAAAAATACTTCGATCTTAGAAACATAATTATATAGTAACACAATACCATATATATAATATAAACATTAAAAAGTCAACCCGGCCTAGAGTAGAATTCCGGGTATTCCAATCGGAAAACTCATTGGTATATATATACATAGATTAATAATTTAAATGTATAAATGTTTTAAATACTCAGCGATATCGATATCTTACCAATAATTATATATATATATATGTAACTGATAGATGCCTGAAAATGGTGTAGCTTCCGATATTAAGCTTATAACATACATCCATAGCAAAATTCAATCTAAGCTTAATACTACATAAAATTACATAATGGTGATGGTTGGTTAATTATTTCTTTTGGTAACACGGAAAAATAATCAAATTTAAGCCTAAAGGTATACCTAATATTAAATCAAATTTTAAGCTTAAAGGTATACCTAATATTAAATTAAATTTTAAATTAATGGTATTAATTGTAGTATTTGAAGAATATATCTCTGGTTATAAATATATGAAAAGATTTGTAAAAACGCTCGTTGCAATCAGATTTTGTATCCAGCATATATATATTTGAAAAAATTAATCCAAGTGCACATAATCCAGTGGTATATAATAGAACCTACATGCTTTCAATAGATCGTCAAGGGATAATGTACAAATTTGTACGTACAATTGGACATATGTTGTCCATGTCGCAAGCACATGATAGTTTTTAACACTCATGTATATTTAAAGCAATAATTAAGGGTTGTGGAGAAGCTGCAAAGTGGAATCGTAAACTGATAGCCTTTTTCATTTTCAAAGGATTAGCTGTTATTGATTGCCAAAATTGATAAAAACATACAAGTACATGTACACGTGCATATCCGATGGGGACTATAACGCTCAACTCTGAGTTGTAAGTATGTTAATTATGCCACGATTTCCAGTCTTCGCTTATTTAACACTGATTTCTGATTTTTACCCCCGAAGCCAACTAATAAACTTAGAAGCTTTATATATTTGCAATGGGTATTCATTGATTCCATTTCTATAATCCATAGCTAAACATTTTTCCTCATTCGCTACTTAACTCATAAGATTTATTTTGTCATTAGTATATTTGGACTAATACATAGACTATTCAGTTATAATACTGCATTCATCTTTGTATATATATTATAATATTAGCTCGAGAGGGAATATTCATTAATTATTTTAATCATATTAATTCATTCAACTTCAACCCTTTTGCTCTTCTTTGATATGTAATTATAATTATTTTGAGATATATATGCGTGATATATGTAAACACAAACATACGTAATACTCAAGTAAATAAGCAGCTATAGCTGATAACTGAGGGATTAAAAACCGTTAACAATTGACAAGATTTTATTTCATTGAGATGAAACAGCTATAGGCTACCAAAGTTATGATCGAATGATATATTATGAAGATAAAAATTATAATAGTTGATTAAGTAATTATTGTTTCATATCTTATATTCGGATAGATCGACATATATTGCAAATACAAGTGAACTGGATAACTCAGAGATAAGTAAAACATAATACCAACTTACCTGTTGAGCGAAAACAGACCTTTGTTGTATAAATGTAAAGAGAATTTTAGATTGTATAGGTATTTAAAATAATCCTACCTCAACCAAACACTGTATATATTTTTGGTTTTCATAATTTACAAGGTAGCCAAATGTATATTTTTTTTGCATGATTCCAACCCGTTGCATTGATAAAACATTAATTAAAAGATTGGAACAAAAAATGTTGTAACTAACAGCGTAGCAACACAATTCAGAAAAAGCTCCTGCCCGGATTCGAACCGGGGTTACTGGAAGATTCAAATATTAAAACATCAGAATCCAAGGTGATAACCTCTACACTACAGGGGCATTTTTTTTTTTTACTGTGTTAGCCGCACCTTCTATGCTAAGCTGTCATAGGTAGTTTTAAATTTTTCAATCAAGGGTTATGGTTATAATAAAAGACAGGCTCTAGTACTCATCAATCGATCAATTGAACAATTATAGAAGAAACAGTTTGGGCTGAAAACGGTGGGTCTTCAAGTATCTGTGGATGGAACAACGAATTAACATTTTATTATTATTATTATTACTTTATTATTATCAAGTAATCTATTTTTTATTCATTATTTGTAATTTATTTATTTT
>JAKTSB010000198.1:0-44579 GCA_030579975.1 Blastobotrys buckinghamii (nom. inval.)
TGTAATTTATTTATTTTTATAATATAGTATATAGACTTTATGTAAGACAATTGAACAGGTGTCTTGGCTTTTTAGCAGCACCTGTTTTAAATTTAATAAAAAGATTTAAAACAAACAAATATGTATTTTAGTTAATAATAATAAAGAAGAGATAAAAAAAAAAAAAAGCGCATAACTTCTAAGTAATTAGATAGTAATGATAAATTGTAAAAAAAAAAAAATCGCGCCAGTTTATAGAAAGATGGGGAAAAAGACTAAAAGGACTAAAGAGATTGAACCAGGATAACTAACAATACTCAAGATTTCTTAAATAACTTCTAAGTAATTAGATAGTAATGATAAATTGTAAAAAAAAATAGAAAGATGGGGAAAAAGACTCAGGAGATGAAATCAGAATAACTAACTAACTATATTCATATTATTTTCTTTATATACTCAAGATTTTTTATATAACTTCTAATTAATTAGATAGTACTTAGTGATAAATTGTAAAAGAAAAGGCATTAGATCTCTTTGAAATGGTTACTTCTCAGAGCAATATACCTTTGCAACACTCGTTCGTTATCTTTCAACTAGGCTCTATGAAACCCCTTATTTTTCGAGTTTATGCATGAGCTACAAAAAGGCTACTGATTTGTCATTACCATCCCATCACCATTTGAGGAAATCACCACCATTGCGCCATACCAGACAAGCAAGACATAAACATATAGCTTACCATCTTTTCTATGAGTGTTGTAAAAAAATAAGAAAAAAAAAGCCTGTTGTAATTGGAAAAACAAGACTAGAATTTAAGAGAGTCAAATTGAACTTTATCCTATTAAGAAAAGACATCAGAAACTATTAATTGGTATGAAAGCAGTTTCAAGATTTGCATTAAATGAAACGGGATCAAAATTACATGCATGACTTGGTAGAATCAATGAAAGCTTACAGTTTTTGAGCGGTATATCAATATATAGCTAGCTTGGGATAATGAGCAGGTTTTGAGCCTATTTATAAATAACACATATCATTTACTGAAAAAAATTGGGATTTCACAATAGGTTTTGAACTAATTAATTTATACGTCAATTAAGTTTTAACTTTTTAGATAATAAAATAAACTAGGATAGCTCCAGTTTATGACTTTAAATAAAAAGTTTTATGATAAAAGCTCATCAAGAGACCCCAACTGATCAACTGCGCCATTAGGTTTTTCCAATTTCATGAATTTATCTTTATGCAAAGAACCCTTACTAGCGCTACTATCATTTTGGTTAATTGGTTTAACATACACTTGATCAAACCCATTAATATCTTTTAATTTTCCATTCTCAACATTTTTCTCAGTGGAAAATTTACTATCAATATCAACACCATCTTGAACTGGCTCATAGTCCTGACTAAAATCATAATCAATAATATTATCATTATTACCATTTGTGACATCATTTGGTATATTTAAAATTGAAGAGCTAGATGGACCATTACCAATAATAGAAGTAACTGGAGATGCAAATTCGCTTGAACTTGTACTATTGCTACTTGACCCAAACTCAGAAAATTCAACTGGATCAGGTTCATAATTTTTTTTGGTTCCATCTTGATTCAAAATCCCAGCAGCAATGCAGTTATCCAACTGATGTAAAGTTTTTGGATGTTCAATGCAATTCATTTTGAATGGTTCTTTAATCTTACTTTGATTAATAGTATATCTAACACCAACAACAATCATTGAAATTAAAGCAATAAAAATAAATACACCAATAATGAAAAATGTTAGTCCACAGGCATTGATGCATGTACCTTCTTCCTCTCCATTTGGACTGTATTGTGCTCGTTTACCTGGTTTGATAAAAATACTTTTAAATCGTTTTTTGAATTTATTCAAAAAGTTCTCGTCGTTATTGGACTTATCTTTCAATAGAGGTGGAGTTTTTAAGTCAGTTTCCATTGGTGGGAGGTAGGGCTTGATATACTGGTCTGAAATACCTGGAACAAAATAAGGATTGAACAGCTTTTCAGTGCTGTCATCATCATTATCAATTCTGTCTTCAGTGACAGGTAAAATTGGCATCTTGAATTATTTAGTATAGGTGATATTAAATTGAATGTAACAATTTAACTAAATTATAAGGTGAAGTGAAAAATAGTTGTAAGAAATATTGAAATAAAAATATAAAAAAGAAGAATATTGCTCCGTGTATGGATGAGCTTGGATACATATATGATGCTCAATTCTTGAGAACACTGCAATTAAGCTTTGAAAACTTAAACTTCATTTCGAATAATTTTTTTTTTTTTTTTTTTATGGACCTCTTTTTATAATTTTTGCTTGTTTTGGATAGTAATTTTAAATAGTTTAAATGTAGCGTGATTGGAATTAAGCCGCGCGCGGCTTAATCAATTTCAGGGGTTACCTAGTGATATCATGACTGCTCGGCGCCATCTCGTATTATAAAGATACCAATCCAGAAACTTCAGCACATTACCTTAAGTTATAGTTGAAAAGTATGGCAGGTCCATTTCTTTTCCCTTGTTGCATATATACCATAGAATTTTTCCACTTTTATTTTCCTTTGTAGCTAGCTACCAGATTATTTTTTGCGGCCTAAATTCCATTAACCTCAAGCAGCTCATTTTTTCATTAAAATTTTTGACATGTAGCTTATCTATAGTCTCAACTCGCAAACACAGAATAAGATTTAAGCGATGGATCTATAAATCAGAAAGGTATGCTTTTATATATGTTAAGCGCTGTTTACCTTAAACTTTTTCAGCTTTAAATTTTCTCTGAACGTACTTGTACTATAAAAACCAATAAGATGAGTTAAGGCCAGCACTCAAATGACCTAATCAAAAGTAAAAAGAAAGCTCGGGAGTCTCATTGTAATAATTTTTTCCTCTACAATATCTCAAGGTAAATTTAACAATCTAAATTAATTAAATTTTGACATTTAAATTTTTATAATATCATTGACCGCAGAGATATTGTAGTATTCGTACCCCATCACAGATATATATATACTATGCCAGGACCCAGTATTTCACCTTGAACTATAGGGACTCTATTGTATAATAAGGTGATTCTATACATAGAGGAGGTTGCATAAAGAAAGTCACTCAAATATATATAATATAAATGGACCGTTTACTGCTAAAGCTTTAACAAAAAAATAAATATATCTATATACATTGCTGGAAAATAGTATATTTTTAATAACAACATAAATTAAACTATTTTAACTATAGCTATACAACAACTACAATCAATCACATGTTAAAAAAGCTCCCAAATCTATAGTCCCAATTTTTCTTCATTATAAGTATACCAACAGGAAAGCGCAGTCTAATGAGCATAAATACAGGAATATAAAGAGTTTTGGTAGAGCAAGTGCGCATGCTGAGAAAAAATATCCATCTATTTTTTATAAGATGTCTGTTGGTTGGTTAAGACTATTTCAGCGATGGTTGGATATTTTATTCGGTAATCTTAAATATTATATAGATATCATAGCTTTAGGAACATATAAAGTGAGCCCATCACTTAACTGCAACTCTACACATATAACTTCGGGTTTCTCAGGCGCATACCTTAAGCTATTTATGCTATCAATTAAATTTGTACTCCTAGAATGTATAAATCACATCGCCCTATAATTAGTAATAAAAAGCTCTTCAAACTCCTAAATACATTCACAAGGTGAAGATAATGTTGACCCGAATTCAGTGTTAAATTGGTGGAGAAAAGGAAATGGACCTAGTAAGTCTTAGCATAATATGCAGTACAACGACAGTAGGGCAAAAAGATTCCCTATAGTATACAAACTACAGCCACTGTCCAGCTGGTGTCTGGGGCTCAAGAAGCCAACACTAGCGCTACCATATGCGGCACAAAGCATCCAGGATAATAATAATATTAAATCAATATCGGATGTGGCATAATTAAGTAGTGAATTAAACAATACATGCATGGAATAAGCTATTTTTATATATATAGCCCGTATAAATTATAGGTTACATTGAATCAAACGTGCCGCAATATATATAAGCCCTAGTCAAGTTATCTAGCGCAGCCAATGGAGCTTGAGATCTGTTAACAATTAACATTACCTGAGTATACATAAGCCCAGCCATATAAATATCCAAATTTTAACAAGGTATTTCAATGTCAAGACAGTGTTTATCACTTAAATTTGTATAGATATATTTATCTTGTTCAATAATGCATACAGGTAGAATAAGGTATATATATGAATTATGGATCAACTCATCATTGATCGCCGATCTTACATAAATTAACAGATTTATCACCCCAACAACGAATTTTATTGCACCACCTGCCACAGCGATTAATTAATTTCGCTGAGCTCAATCATGATTGCAATAAGGAGGATGTTCTTTATATTGATTGAAAATGTACTCTACTGGTAATTATCGGCCGGATGTATCTAAAACGTCCGTGTCAATTCTTTGACTATAGAAAAAGTTTAATGTAATACTCTAATTAAGATATCATATATGTTGGGTACAATTGATTCATCCATAATTATAAGCGCCTTATTATATAGAGTCCAAGCTAATCATGTTAACTAATTAATTGTTGAAGTGTCATCTATAGTATACCCAGCAGATGCTCCCAAGGTTCGAATCCAATTGTTGACTGCAGTGCTTATGTAAACAGTTTAACGATATATGCAATGAATTCATCAATCAGATTTATATATGCCTTGTTTATAGCCATTTATATCGTTTATTCTACTAAGAGCTTTCCTTCTTAAACTCCACAATGATTCGAAATGAAAATCTTATAATTAGCTACTGTTGCTTCTATAGAAGCTGAGACAAAGATAACTTTCATTTAGCTATAATATTTGCAGATGAATGCTACCTTATTTGGATATTTTAGTTATGACTAGAAAAAGCAGCCTATCAATGTATAAATATAGCCGTTAAATTTATGCCTGCACAGAGAGCTTACATTATAAGTACAAGTATATATATATCCTCTGCATCTGTATTTTGAAATTTAAAAATTGTCCCCCTTAAATATAGATATAATAATAAAGTTAATCCATATATATCGATAGCAAATATATAAGCTTAGTCCAAACGTTTAATTTGATAGCGGTGGAGGATCAAAACTTGCATGATGATCGGGTTCGAATCCAAGTATTCTATTTAGTTCATATTAGTATTCATGAATTATAGTGGTTTTTTAAACATGATTTGAGATTTCTCAGGTACTAATTACGCTTATGAGTAACTAAAAGTTTATAATAAGTATATTGAGAGCCTAAATTTGCTACTAAATACATATACCTTATAGTTATTAGATAATTTATGTAGATGTTATTGTGTTAATTATATTATAACCGTCTTACATAGAGTCCTGCCGAGCTTGATAAATTTAGATATCTTACTTTCAATGGTAATGATCGTTATATTCAGATTATTTATAATTTTGTATTTCTCATCAAAGATCTAATTCTACCCATGCGCGCGCTGTCGATCAAAAATTTATCTACATAAATTTCTATGGATTGAAAACCTTTACATAATAATTACATATGTCATGATGAATATCTTTTCAAAGCTGATTCTATATCTATATATATATAATAGCTTTGAGGCCCATGGATAAAGTCATAACTTAGCATGCATGACCTTTTTTCACTGTGATCGAAATCAAGCTTAGATTTTGAACTTTGAAAAAATTTAATCCTAGTCGATTAATTCCAAATCTCAGGATCCAAAAAAAATATTCATAAAAATCCTGTTCATCCAGGATTCGGTAAAATTTTAAAGCTGATCAATATTATATTCATGTCAATATATATATTGCTTGTTTTGGAAAGTGTTCATTCTGTAAAACTTATGACCTATCATTCAGTCTAATCGACACAACGCTTTATAATTTCTGCTTCTATGTACTACCCTGGTAAGATTATTGATATCTTTAATTAAGTGAATCATACATGTAACGGGTATCTTGTCGAACAAAGTTTCGTCCCTTTTTTCTATTGTTTTGAACTTTTCAGGTCCCCTTTCTACTGTAGATTGTAGGAATATATAGCCTGAGCGATCGAGATCGTCATTCCCTCAATTGAAGCTTAAGTCGTTACAATTGAATCTCAAGTATCACCTACTTTGATTAATATACATAAATATGGAGTGGTTATTATTGCTCAGTTTTATTGATGTAAATTAATTGTATACTATAGATATAGGCCCCAATCAATATTATTTTCTTAATGCGATCGATCTTTCAACGCCTTCATTGAAACTAAATTCAAGTAGTTCTAAAAAAGCCGACTCTAATAATCGTAACGTTGTGCACGATTCAAGTTGGATCTGGATATAACTTACCTTACTAGATTCGATCTATTACGTGATAATGATAATTAATGAAAACCCCCCAATGATCATCTTGCTTTTAACTGCGCTTCAACGTTTGTATCTTATTGTCATAAAGTATCGAACGTTCTACGATATCATAATCCTAGTAATCTTAAATAATCAATGACACCCCTTTTTGAAAATCCTGTTAAAACTCGATCTATCGCATATATAAGCTATAGTACCAATAGTAGTAAACTAGTCTGATAATCGTGTCAATGGCAATTAAACAAGCCTGGTTCTATTCGATATTTTCATTTGATACCTCATAAGAAACGTAGCATTTCACTAGTACTGACTGGTCCATTAAGCTTGTTCTAATCAGACTTACCCAGTTAACAGTTAAACTTGTGTAAGAATTCAAAAAAACTTCAATTCACAAAAATACATCCCTTTTCTAAGTTCTGACAAGATTCCACTGCATCTGCACCGCGTACCTAAATTGAAGTGCGTCACTGTAGTTACTTCATCTCATTCATTAATCAATTGCAATCAAAACTTAAGAATTCTCTCAAGCGTGTTTTTCCACCTCCTGAAATTTTTTTTGTCACCACGCTGACAGTTCTGAGACCTTAAAAGTTAAATAACCAGTCAGTGTGACACAAAATTAACCCACCAACCAAACAAATAAAAACAAGATCAACAAACAAACATACTTTTTCCCGTCTTAAACCCTTTGACAAATAACAGACTGTGTCAGCCGTTTACATTGCTTAGCTTGTAAATAAGCAAAATGAAGCGGTTGGAGCGGGGTCCCACACTTTGCTTCTTCAAATGATCACATAAAAATTTTCGCGATTTTTAGGTTTTCTAATGGGTTCAATCACAAATTAATTGATCGATCCGAAAATCTCAGATCTTTGGTAACGCTTTTACGTTATAGCGCACTGAGTCCTGTAATTGCAATTGAAATCCAACTTGGACTTGATGAGTGCAGCTGAGGTGAAGAAAACCGTTATAAAATTTGAAACACAAAACACCAAAAATCACACAAACAAAAAAACAAATAAAAAATAAAATTAATTTGAAGAAGAAAAAAAACTGAAAATAGAAAAATTAAGGAGAACCGAATCCACAAATTTAAACATTAAAATTATTTCCAAAACCAAACACTTTTTTTTTTTTTGTCTTTTTTTGTTTTTGCTACTTGACTTTCGAGTGTTTTTTTTTTAAAAGAAGTTTTAAAGATTATTTATTCGTGTTTCAATTATCAATTTATAGTATTATCTCTCATTTCAAGTTCGACTCCGTCTAGTGTACAACTACTATAAGCATAGACAACGCGGTATTACAAAACATCTAACAAAGTTGTTATTTTGATTGCAACTTACTGAAATTATAAGGGACATTTAGAACAGATAAGGCGAAGGGGGTTTAGCAGTAAGAGACACTAGAAGCAACTAACCGAAGAGAGAACGTTATATAACAACCACACTTCACTAATAAACGGAAAAAATCTTTCACGATTAGCATTCATTTCAACGATTAAAACCTACTAACAGAAAAGATTGGAATTAAGCAATGGGAAATTGCTTATCACACGAATCATCTACTAACAACAACTTACAATCAAATCATAGAAAAATTAGTACAAGAAGTTTGAAGAAACATGTTCAAGATAAACAGAAAAAATCAACTTCATATTCATCACAAAAGTTTGAAGCACCTCCAGTTCGGCAATTACCTGTTATAACACAGGGTCATTCACCAACGGAAGCTCCAACTGCTACGACAGCTGACAAGAATGCATCTTCACCACCAACAACAACAAAACACAAGCATAAACATACAAGCTCTACACTATCAACAAAATTTTCGTCAAAATTTCACAGCAACTATGAAAAATACATGCAAGAGCATCATCCACCAGTTGAAAGTGAAAACTTATCAGTAGATCTACTATGCTTAGTATGTCAATATGGTAACCCAACTTTAGATACATTTTTAATGAGTAGATTGACCTGTTTACAAGCATATCAACGATTAACACCAATATTATGGAAATGGGTTCATTTAGATATTAAGGACGTGACATCATTAACAACTACACCAAAATATCAATATTTTGAATGGCCAGAAGAAATATATTTTAGACATAGATATAATACCCCTGATGAATTTTTATCATCACCTGCAACAAGTTTAGAAACTACTACATCAAAATACCCATTATCTTTAACACCAGAATATCAAAAGCAAGATTTTTTAATTCGATTGGATTATCATCGATTAGGTGAACTTGTTTCAATTTTATTAAAGTTAACTAATAATAATTTATTATTAAATTACGCACTGCCAAGTATCAAAAGATTCACATTATATATGGTACCAAGAACTCCAATTAATGTTGAAGATGCTGGATATGTACATTCTTTACTAGATGAAATCACACCAACGGAGCTAATGGAGAGATATGAATTATTTAATAATAGCAATCCTACACCTTATGTATTTATTGACACATTTTTCACTAGATTTTTACCAAAAATTTTTGAATCTAATAAATTAGAAACTTTAGAAATAGTATTAAGAGGAAGAGAAACATTCACTGATGTTGCAATTAAACAACTAGTAAATCAATTACCATCAACAGTTGACTTACATTTGAATTTACAAGATTTATCATCACAATATGTATCAATTGATTTAGTTACAACACAGAATTTAAAAGTTTTGATATTGGAAATGAGTACAAAAAATTGTTGGACATCAGTTCAAAGATTTTTCAAAAAAAATAGTCCAATTTTACCACCAAATATTGAACATGTTGAATTAGTCTGTAGAAGGAAAAATTGGGTTAGAAAAGATAGTATTCGAAGTAATAGTATTGAAAGATTAACTGATGATCAATTAATAAGATTTTTGATGAAAAATTCACAATTTTTGAGAGTTTTAAGAATTCATGCACCTCACCAATTTGAAAACTGGCATTGGTTAGAAAAATTAACAAATATTGAAGAATTAAGTTTAGATGATGGAGATGAAAATCCAGCTAATATGACTCCAAGATCTGTTGCTGCTATTACATTACCAAAATTAACTAAATTTTATATTACAACTCCTTATGGTGCAATGTTTAGAAGATTACAATTAGGAGCTTTGAAAGAATTATATGTTGGAGATTTAGATAATTGTTTAGTTTTGGCACCAGTTATTAATAATAATCCAAATTTGGAAAAATTACATGTAGGTCAAAGTCAAGGTACTGGTAAAATCTGGAATATGCTACTAAGAAATGTTGTTAAAAACAATAGTATTAAAGATCTAGTCATAGAAGGTGAACCTGATGTCTTTGATTCTCAGTATAATCCGCCAGATGTACAATTAACATCAGTTGAAAGTATTGGTGTAACTGTTATGAGCGAAGCTGAACAAGTTGAAGAAGTTATTATTGAAATTTTAAGTAGAATACCAAATTTGAAACAATTTTGGTTAAGATGTGAAAGATTAGAAGAAGATTATTATGGAGATTGTGTTGAATTATGTGATATTAATGAGTTTTATGATGTTTATGAAAATAATGAAAGGAATGTAATGTTGACTTATAGAGTTGACATTCCATTGTGTAAATTAGAATTTAATTTATAAGTACTATGTATGTTCTTATTAGATTTTTATTTAATATTAAATGTTTTATTAATAGTTTTAGTCCATTAGTATGAACTATGTTGGTAATAGCAAGCATGTATAATCCAATGAATAGCGTAATACTTCATTTCGATTATAGCACCTAAATCATACTTGAAAAAAAGGAAAAAAAAAAAATTTTTTTTACAATGAGACTAGAAATATAACACTTCAATTAATTACAAAAATTACTGAAAATAAGATGGTTTTTTAATATTTTTTTAATAGTTTAAATCCATTCTCTTGGATTTTTCAATACTTCAACCAATCTAGCTTCTTCAGAACCTTCTTCAGGTTCATGACAATATCTCCATGAAGCATATAAAGGTAAAGAAATCAAAATAGATTCAATTCTTGCACCTGGAGTATGTAAACCAAAAGCAGTACCACGATCATGAATTAAATTATATTCAACATATCGACCTCTTCTTAATAATTGCCATTCCTTTTGTTGTTCAGTGAAAGGCATATCTTTTCTTCTTTCCAAAATAATTGGATATGAATTTAAAAATGCATCAAAACAATCTTCTGCCAATTTATATAAAATATTTGGATCTCTATCAGCCATATCATCATAGAAAATACCACCAATACCTCGTTCTTCTTCACGATGTTTATTATAAAAGTATTTATCACACCATGTTTTTAATTTGGAATATAACTCAGTATCATGTTTATCACAAGCATCTTTTAAATCTTGATGAAATAATACTGCATCTTCTTCAAATAAATAGTGTGGAGTCAAATCAGCACCACCACCAAACCACCAAGCTTGTGGAGTACCATCTTCATTTTGAGTTTCGAAATATCGATAATTTAAATGAACAGTTGGAGCCATTGGATTTCTTGGGTGCATGATCATTGATAAGCCACAAACCCAAAATGGAACATTACCATCAGCATCAACTGCTCTTAAAGAACTATGATCTTCTCTCATTTTTCTAACACCTGCTGGTGGGATAGTACCTTGAACAATTGAAATATTTGCACCACCTTTTTCAATAACTTTACCATCTTGAATAACTGCTGAAATACCTAAACCACCATTATTTGGTCGTTGCCATTCATCCATAAAAAATTTACCACCATCAATTTTTTCCATTGCAGCAACAATTTCTTTTTGTTTTCGTCGGATTAATTCTTCCATTTTAGATCTCATAGTTGGATCCCCACCAATGGTGGTATCAGCTGGTTTCTCACTCATGTTAGTTTCTTCTATTATCTCTAAATTAGTTAAGGTTAGTTTCTTACAGATGTGAAGTTCATTAGATATTTGTGATGATGAATTTCAAATCTGTAAAAAAAAAATTAGGTTCCAAGACTCTCCTTTTATTCTTTTTCTTCAACTATTCTGATACTACAATGCTAAAGAAACTAAAATTCAATAATTGTCTTATTTTCTTCCTGATAAAGTTTTAGTACTGTGATGATTCTACACTTATAATTTCTTGATTTTTTTTTTTTTTTGTTCCCAAACTTCGTTAAAGAAATCGCGTGGTTTTTCCCTGCTTACCCCCGCTTAACTCCCCCGCGCTCACTGATACTACTTGAGAAATCATAGCTTGAGTACTCAAGCTACGATAACAGTAAGCTGTAGATCTTTCAAGCTGTATTAAGATTAAATATTTTTACTTTTTATTGAAAAATTTTGAACATTCATAAAAAAAATCTGACCATTTTTTGTCAGAAACAGGCTAATCTTTCATCAGTTATTGAACCACTTTTTCAGTGCTCAACTGGCTATAACTTATAAAGAATACTACAAATTTTAACGTCCTAGTCTAAGGAATTGTGTGGCTAGAGCTTATTAGAGTAAATCCTGTCTCCTTCAGCGTCTTTCAGGTTACGCAAAATAGACTAATTTTCGACCCTGTTCTGGAAGTTTGAAATATCAAATCATTTCTATATAACAAAGTTTAGCATAGTTACTCAAGTGGGTATTGAAAAAAATAGGCCACCAGGTTTTAGTACGATTGGTAATAAACGCAGTCTCATTCGACGATCGAGTCAAAGTTGTATATCATCAATCAACTAATATTTTAATCAAAACCCTTTGTGTTACATTTCAAGCTTTACTATCAGGTTTCTAATTTGCAAAAGTATTTCAAAACCCGCTCTAAGATCGGCTCAACATCAGTTATTCTCTAAAGTTATATGATCATTGATTTGCATCACAATCGAAACATCCTTTAATTGTTACTATCACAAAAGGTTAAGCCACAATAATTTTTAAATTGTATCTCCACATTATCACATTCAGCATTTTTAATTAAACTTTCTTACAGTTTAACAACTCACACATCATAGTGGCCCTATTCTATATTAATAATATACTACAATGGGTAAACTTCAATCAGCTCTTCAACGAGCTAAACACAACAAATCTTTAGCTCAATCTAAGATTCATGCTGATAAAAGACGTCAAGAAATAGAAACCAATAAAAAACTGAAAAAACAAACGAACAAAAAACCATTACCAAAGCCCCCTTTCAATCCAAATGATCGATTATTACTTATTGGTGAAGGTGATTTTTCTTTTGCAAAATCAATCATTGAATCCAATCTTTCACAATTAGTTGTTGCCACTGCATATGATTCAGAACAAGAAGTTTTGGCAAAATACCCGTCAACTGCACCAACTACTTTAGAATATTTGAAACAAAGTGAAGAAGTTGAGAAATTAATTTATAATGTTGATGCTACAAATATTAGTGGTACTAAGATTTTAAAAAATGAATTTTTTGATGTTATTATATTTAATTTTCCTCATATTGGCAATGGTGTAAAAGATCAAAATCGTAATATCTTACAACATCAAAAATTAGTATTAGGATATTTTAAAAGTGCTAAAGAAAATTTAAAGAATGGTGGGAAGATTGTTATGACTGTTTTTGAAGGTGAACCTTATATTAGTTGGGGGATTAAAAAACTAGCTAAAGATCAAGATTTGATAGTTGAAAGAAGCGATAGTTTCCATTGGGAAAGTTATCCTGGTTATAGTCATAAATTGACTAACAGAGAAGGTAAAACTGCGAAAGATCAAAAAAGTAGACCTGCAAGAGTTTATACTTTTGTTGAAAGACCACCAAAAGAAGAGAAAAAATAGGCTCGATTGTTTAACTATTTTCTTTATTTATTTATTTTTCATAATATTTTATAGATCAATCAATTGTAATTTTAGTAGTCGAATAGTTGTATATTATTTTGAGCTGAAGAGGTCGAGTTTTTTGCTTGATATTTGAAATCTATAATTCAGCTGCACATGTGTAAAGCATCGGTATATATCTGAATGATGCGCTCATCGATTTCTCTTTAGTATTACTATGTGTATCAATATCTAAGTATATGCTGGCTCTAAAGCTATACACTCGTAGAAAAGAATAATAATAATAAATTAATTGGCACGATCGACAATGAATTACATAATACATATAGAAACTTGAACTGAAATATATATATATATATATATATCTGATCATAAGAATTATATAATGAAATGAGCTCTTGACATGTACAAGTACAGCCAATTGATTGAAACTCATTAATGCTGGCTAAGTTAATTCAACATTCTATCATTGTAAGCATATACCGAGCTGGTATGCATATTTTAACCATCTATAGCATTGCTCACTATGTGACAATGATTGCAATATTATACATACAAGTGATATTATTTTCAAATACAATATATAATAGCAGAGGTTACACGTAGTTATTCAATTTCCTATAAACATTGCTTTAATCCAATACTTACTTGAAATCAGTCTAATCAATCCTCTTCAATGGCACAGTTTATCAGCACAGCTTCGAACAAAACTCAATTCATAAACCTTTATAAAACATCAACGTAATTAACATACCAATGCATCTATAAAATTGATTGTGGCGTCCAAATCGAGTTTTTAATGTGGCGATTGAAACTGTCATTGTCTCAATATCCATTATGGTGAATTAAAAATCTTAATCGAGGGGTCTCTTTTCTGACTCACTGAGTAATAAAACCCGAATGATCATAATCCGGTTCATGATATATCCGATCAGTTATCTTCTTCAAGTTTGGGTTAATTAGTGTCAATAATAAGGATACCTGCAGGGTTCTATCAACATTGGATCCGATATCAATCAATTGACTTAACTCTGATTAAGAGCAGTCGACCTGAAATTTGCTGACACCGATCATGAGCATGATTTTAAATTGGATACGTTTTTAATATTCATAGCAGGTTCATATCGAAATGTATATCATCTCTGTGGTAATAGCCGTATATACTAAGGATCTCTTCGAAGGACCCTGAATCGTGGTATTTCTTTTCTTTTTTTTTTTTTTTTCAATGGCATGATCGATTAGCACTCGAGTGATCAATTACTAGTGCAAATCAGTCTCGTCTGTCATGGTATCATATCCATGGATGCATGTTGAAGCGTTGATTAATCATGACCGACGTGCTATATTTTCAAATTAGTAATTAATTCCTATTGGTTGAGGACAAAAGTCCATTGTTACAAAGTTGGTTGTCATATATATCTTACAAGCATATATATACAATCATGCATGGAATACACTTTAGCTATATATAGCTTCTATAGGGATGGTTAAGAATTTTATCAATTTTTACATATATTGTATCATCCGATAATAAATCAGGCCTATTATAATTGATATCTATATATATACCTTACTTAAAGCGTGTACTGTGTGTTATTAAGCTTTTACAAAATGGGAGCATATACGAAGTTTGTAGGTATAATCAATTTTAAATTAATCATACACCATATTTCTTGTTGCTTTCATTGCAGCCACTTGATATATATATATATTACCCTACGACCTATTGCAAAAATATATAACAAATGAAATTGTTAAATTATTCTGTATAATACTACAATCAAGAAATCAATAAATATATATATTCAATAGCTAATCAAAATACTTACATGCTACTAATCCCAAATGTACATTGAAAAAAAAAAAATGCTAGAAATAAATAAAAACAATAAATAAAAAGAAAAACAGCAATTCTTCAAGAAGGATAAACATCTTTACATAATTCTTCTTCGATCAATTCCAAAGTAGTCGGATCAACCACCAATCCTTCTCTTACCCCATTCTTCCTTGCAAATTCTTCTAATTTCTTCTTACCATAAATCAACCCATTTGGTAACATAATTGGATCTGGATCAACATGACAAATAGTATGCAAAGCATAAGGTAGTTTTTTTGATAATAAATTTAATTCTTTTGAACAAATTGGACACATATAACTTCTTGATAGCTTTTGATCAAAAGATTCATCATTCACTTTATATAATTTTTTACATTGGAAAGTTTTTAATGAACTCATACCAATAGTTAATAAATTAATAAGTTCAGAATCTTCTGGTAATCCATGCATTTCGTAAAATGTTGATTTAAAAATATTTGCCAATTCTTTCCATCTATCATCAGAGTATAATGCTTTATAAGGATAAACTTGAGTATCAGGAGAATGTGTTAATAATCCACTAAATTGTTCAATTTTAGTCATTTGAGTGTCAGCATTTTTTGTTGAGAAAGTTCTCATTTCTTGGACTGCTTCGGTTGTTTTACCTTGTTTAACCAATTCAATACATTTTTGCATTTTAACTTCAAAATCTAACGAACTTCGAATTTTTTTCAAATATACACTATTCTCTTTACACCATGCTAAACATTTATCAACAGTTTTATCTTCATATAGACTTTTTTCTATAACCATTGCTTCATATAATACATCATGATCAACAAATTGCTGTAAACCTTTTTCTTCGATATATTGTCTTGCAGTTTTTGTATATCCAGTTCTTAAAAAATATTCTGCCAAATACATCTCTAACCGTTGATTACTCCATTGTTCATAATTTGGATCATTGAATCCTTTAAATTTCCATAATTTATCAATAAATTTTATTCTAGTTTTAGTATCATCAATTGTTTGATCTTGCTCTTTGGATAATGAATCTAATTTTCTTTTCAAAGTTTTAACTCTACTAATCATTTCATCTAAATTTTCTGGATTTGCATCTTTTATTGTTGTGTTCAAATATGTGGATTCTTTATCTAGTAGTTTTTGGGCACTTTTGAATGTTCTTCTCATTGTTTCATGAGGTACTCTTAATAATGTTTCTTCGAGCATTAAACCCGATTTTGGATCAAATTCTTTCATTGTGTTCTTTTATATATTTTTCTTATATTATTTAGAATGATATTGTATTCGTTTTCGTTCTGTTATTAGCTTGAGCTCAGGTTTTCAAAGTTGCAGGACTATTTAAATATTATATGGGTGATAAGAGTATCGCAAGTTAAAACCCTAGCAGATTTCTTAGAATATATTGCTTTTTAATTACAAAATTATAAGAAACAAAATCCTTAATATATACCTATTAGGATGCTTCTTATATCAATAATAAACCTTTTTCCCGCTTATGAGTATGTCTATTTTGCCAATACTTAATCAATGTAAATAAAATAAACAACCTTTTTGAAACTTTTTGTAAAGATAAAATCTCGATTGAATAAATAAAACCACTAATATGGATCTTTTTGGTTTTTGTAGTACTTAAAATTGTTGAATGTTTTGTGATAAATGTATCCTATGTAAACAGTGTTATTGTCGATAAGGATACTTTGATGCTGTATATTTGGGAGATAATCACTAATTAATTATTATGGGTGGTACAGCACAGCACCGGCTGATCTTGCATGCAGTCGTATTCTCCGCACAAAGAGTTTAAGCGGTGCTTGATTTAAGATTACAGGGCTTGAAACCTCCCAACGCCACAAAATTGTACCATAGTTATATTTACGCGTGTAGGTTTAGAGGATGCGGCTCGATTTTTGTTTATAAAATATATATTGTAATCTTAGCTTGATGGAACTAAACTCTTGTTAACTTAAGTGGTGAATAATACATAATATTGAGGCGAAATACTACAGAATTCTGTGCTTTCAAGATATCTGAGATTTTAATTAAGTGTTTGGCCTGATATATAAATATCTTACGTATACAATATATAAAAACTTTTTGAAGTCATGATGCTACAGCTATTACTAATATATTTATAAATACCTGAATCAACAGCTATTTATAACAGCTTTTTATTCGAATTATTTTGTCTTAGTTATAGGTTATCAATAATGGTAAGGTTCCATGATTTCAACCAAGCACTAAACTTCGTAGCTATATATATGCATAGCTATATATATATATATATATATATGATATTGTAAATCTTTTCACATAATAATTTAAACGGTCACAATATCGCGCTGGTCAGGATTAATTCGCTTACGGCTAGAAAAACTTTTCTCGGCTTTTGATCCGACCGAGAGTTCCGATCTCGTTTAAGCACTCCTAATTATCCAGGTTCTCACACACAAGCTTGAATAAAATTTGGGAATTAATGAAAAAATTTCTTACTACAGCTTAACTATGGTCCAGGGGGGGATTTTTCTCACCACACATCTATTAAAATTTCGTTGAATTCGTTAGACACTACACATCATTGATATAAACCCATCGATCCCATTTGCATACACTTTCTCCTTCTCATCATAGTAAGGAGACTCAAATATTATAAGATATAGGTTAAGAGTGATATCGACTTTTCTGACAAGAAAATTAAGGACAGATAAGTTATAAAGAAGACTAGAAAATAAAATATTATAAAAAATGTTAGGATATATTAAGAGAGCACATTTTATTTTTGCTATTGATTATTTACCAGTTTATATGTTGACAAAGTTCGAGCAAACTGTTTTACGTAAGTATTAAGATGGAAAAAAAAAAATAAAAAAAATTCGGGATATGAAGGGGTTATTGATTAGTATTGATCTGGTTTGGTTTCGATGAGCTAGGGTTCGATAAGGTAGCTGCGATCTGAATAGAATCTGCAAGAATACAAGCTTATCAGAATACTTGAAATGTTATATTAGTTGGATTTATCAATGTCTAGATATTACATGAAACTTTTCATCAGGTTATTCTGGGGGCCTTTTTTGAAGCATACTATTTGTTTTAGTATAGATTCGTTCATCAATCAGCATGAAATCAAACGCACAACCAACCATAACTAATACTCCAATCACTTACTAATCAATCCAACAATCAATTTCTATGAACAAAACCGCTAACATCAATATAGAGTTGATATTTCTATTAATTGTAGGTCTACTACTAACAGCAACTATTGGTTACTTACCACAACACACACAAACAATCTACAAGCGAATGTATTATTACTATTCTGGTGAAAATTTAACCCTTTAAATTATCATTCATAGACATAATAAACACCTATTCACAAACAATTTTAAAAGAAATTGCAAAGTGATAAAAGTGTAACGACATATTTAATATTTTTTACGACCTAACTTTTAAATACAACACACAAAAAAAGATATCGATGGAAGCATAGGCACATTTGGTTTTTTTGTATTGTTTCTGGAAGCCTGCAAATATTCACTAATACTAACTAATTTGAGTACCGACATTATAAAAAATCATATCGGTAGAGAACAAAAAATGTACAGTACATTGTATTTTTATAATCTAATTTAATCTAATTTTTCTAATATATGTATTTAATTCAATGTTTAATTCTGGGTATTATAACCCATGATGATGTTATTTATCTAATTTTGGGTCGTAAAAAATAAATTTCCACGAAAACCATCGATTTGCCCTGTGAGGCTCAAGCTTTAACTTTATAACAGTAGCTAGCATTATCCCAAATAACCTTACAAAACAGAAACTTAGAAAAAACTTGATCGATCTAAATGAACCATGTTCAATTACATATAATTTTTCTTATATAACAAAAAACCATTACAATTAAGTGATTAAGACTATACAAACTTAATATAGCATTAGGTGAGTGATGGATATTTTTGATTGAATTGAGTCTCCCAATCAGCTTCATTTTCTGAATCATGAACATTCTTCTTTTCTTTCTCTTTTTCACTTAATAATGGAGCAGCAGGTACATTTAAAGGAGTTGACCTACTGCTACTATTTACAGATCCACCACGTTTTGGAGATTTTAAATGTGAAGGTTTAACAGGTTTTAATGGTTTATTACCTGTCGATGCTGATGATTGTGGAACTCGTTTATCAGGGTTCATAGTAGGAGTACTATCACTATTAATACTAGAAATAGAGCTCAATTGCCTTGAATGTTTAGTATACCTCGCTGGCTTTGTTGGTAATGCTGGTTTATAATCAATACTTTCAAAAGAGTTACCAGTACTATTATTATTACTATTATTAGATTGAAGATGTGGGGAATCATCAGTATATTTACCATACCCATATGCAGTTCTCTTTGGTGTTGTATCGGCCATTGAGTTGTTTAAAAAAGAATTGACTCTTGATTGAATTGAATTAGTTGAGGTTGGAAATTTATATTCTTCACCAATTGATGAACCTGATGATACTAAAGATTCAGTAGATTTTGAATATCTTCCAATACCTGGGTTGTCAGTATGTCTTGTTGTGTTACTTGATGCAGTTCTTGGGGGTACAGGCGGTGGTGGCATACTATTACCTGGTGGACTATTATTATCAAATTTTTTAAATGCATCACTAAATTTATTTTTCAATGATGATGAAAAACTTGGTTTTTTATGATGACCAAAATGCATACTGTGATGATGTCGATGAGTTGATGATGATGATCTTTGAGACGTTGATGAACCAGATCGATTAATCTTCCAACCACTATTACTACTATTATTTGATAATTCATTTGCATTCAAAATTTCATCCATTGGTGGTCTTAAATTATCATCACTAATTCTACTACTTTCCATACTCCTTCTTGAACTTTCAAAACTTTTTCTAGATGAATGATCCATACTTTTTCTTGTTGAAACATCAAAACTTTTTCTTGAATGGTCTACACTTTTTCTTGATGCACTAGATGCACTTCTTCTAATAGATTTCCAATCTGCTAATGCTTGACTTGGTTTTCTACTATGTGAAGGCCGTTTCTTTAAACTAGTAGTATTATTATTATCATCATCTTCTAAACTTTTCAAAAAATCTAGATTAGAATCAATATGAGTTGATTCATCATCTAATACCACTGTATTGGTTCTTTGAGATAATCCTGTCAAAATATTTTTCAATTCATCTCTATCGTCTTTTGGAACTGTATCAATTAAACTTGGTTCAGTATAATTTTGTTGTTGTTGTTGTTGAGGAATTGAACTGGTTGAGTACATACTTTGAGGTCTAGGTCTTGGTCGTGATGGCAATGGAGGTCTAATAGTTGAACCAGTTTCTTCTTCATAATCAGAAGAACTTGATGAGTGAGTTGGTTGGTTTGCTGCTAATGACGGTGATGATTTACTTGATGGATACTTAATAGTAGGATTTAAATATTCATTCCCACTAATATCATCATCATGATGGGAATTAATTGGAGTTATTGATGGACTATCGAAATAAAATGTCTTTTGTTCCAAATTTTTAGTCAAGTCTTCAACTGTTGGATATTTAGAAGACGCTTCTGATAATGATGATTGTGATTTTTGTTGTTGTAATTGTTGCTGCTTTTGAGATAATGATAATGAAGATGATTGTTCTTGTTTTCTTGGTAACCCTGTATCTAATAATGCAAAAGGATCGGAAAATATAGCACTTGGTTCTGGATTTGATGAATTAATACTATTAAGTGCAACTGATGAATTTGATTGTGGATTATTTTTTGGTCGACCTCTATACATTGGCGTAATTTCTGGGATTTTTTGTTCTTTTTGAGGTTGACTTTTAGTATGAACACCTTGAGTTGGTGGTGTTAAATATGGGTTTTTATCTGGTACGGATACTGATGATTCTTGTGATTTTGTTTGTAGTTGTTGTTGTTGTTGATGTAGTTCTTGTTCTTTTTGTTGTTTTTGAATCTTTTTTAAAGCTTCAGTATAGATATCATTAATTGGAACTTCAACACCTCTCATTAAACAAACTTCTTTCAATAATTGGTAAACATTTGGTCTATTTCTTGGATCTTCTCTCAAAGTGGCTTGAATAATTCTTTTTAATCTATCAGAATATTGTGGTCTTGGAGGGAAAGTATAATTAGCATGTAAAATAGCCAATTGGCCTTCTTGTTCAAATGGAGTAGTATAATAACATAATTTGTATAAAAATACCCCTAAAGCCCAGATATCACATTTTTCATCAATTGGGAATCCTCTATAAATATCAATCATTTCTGGACTTCTATATTGAGCAGTAGTATGACTTTGAATATCTTCTTCTAGAATATGAAACTCTTGAGGATTTCTTGGAGGTCTTAAAACAGGACTTGAAGAACCAAAATCACACAATTTAAAAGTTCCATCAGCACTAATCAAAACATTTTCAATCTTTAAATCACGATGTAATAATGGAGGCGATAAATAATGCATTGAACTTAACCCATAAGTAATATCATACATGATTTTTAAAATTTCATGTTCCTTTAATTGGTCTCTTAATCTTTGATTCATAAAATCAATTAACCCATTATTTGAACAATATTCCATTAATAATAAAACTTCATATCCTTGATTTTCACCAGGCATTCTTGCCGCATGACTATCAAAATAAGTAACAATGTTAGGATGACCTTTTAATCGTTTCATTGCATCAACTTCTGCTCTTAATAGATTCAAATGCATTTTATCTGGTACTTGAACACGTTTCAAACATGCCACATCTGATCCATCTTCTAATGGTGGATTACAATAAACAACATAAACATGTGCAAACCCACCTTCTGAAATATATGTTTTGATTGACACTTGGTGAGACCCAACTGTTAGTTTGGTACCAGGAGCCAATGCTCCTGGTGGTATCTGTGGGTTCATCTTGCTAGTCTTAGTGGTGTCGTTTCGGTCTATCAAATAGTTTTTTATTTTGTTGATTAAAATCAATAACAAATTGAATTTATCGTTGTGTTGTTGGTGTATTTAATTTTGGTACGCTAAACACCTAATCAGTGTCTGTAGCTACTGGCAAGCTGGGAGAGTTTTGTTCGGTGCGTAAGAAAAAAAAACCGTTGCACCAGCAGCGCAGTTGTGCTCGTAGTTAGTTTACTGCACAAATAATCATTCAAGCTGGGCTAATTCGGTTCCCGGGGCGACAATTTCACAACTTTTTTATTGCTAGAAATAAGAGCTTATTGACTTGATTTTTGAATTATATATTATCATACACCAGTGTTTTAGATTACACCACTTTGCACTTATTTGATACCAAATCCTGATTATAAGAGTACGGTAAAAAAATCTACATATAAAATTGGGATGTTTTATTAGAGCAATGCCTTGATTTCTTGAATTCATGGCACTGGAGTGGTCAAGCCTTCATAATTTAAACTTTTCCAAGCCCCGACAGCCACTTGTGAAATTTATTTCACCACGTTTCTTTAACCAATTGAAATTTAGGCGCGTGAGCCCTAGGTGAGGTGGTTTTTTTTCAAGCTTATTACTATCTGGCTCCACTTTTTGTTATTGACGATGATTATCAACGCTTGAGATGGTCGGTAGGAGTATGTGTGAACTGTGACGTCAACTTCTTTTTCCGTCACGGGATGAAAATATTCAAGTGGGATTAAAAGTGTATCGTATCTTGTTGAAAGTGCCTATAAAATTCCGTGGCGGAAAATAGCAGCATCACTGAAGCAGGGTAATATGTCAAAGGCCATACTCAGGAGGTTGCATAATAAACACACGCTTTTTCGCGTTTTTAGGCTAAAGACAAAGAGGTTTCTATGCTGAAGATCGATGGATCACAAGAACTATTAATCTAGGTAATCCATGAAACATTTTTCAAATTTATGGATTTTAATATTAATTAATTCGCCTTTTATAACTTAATTAAAACTTAGAAAAGATATATATCGAATTAATGCGTGCAAATATAAAAATATACCATATTAGTTAACAATTGAAGGTCTTGTTGTTAGTTGAGTTATATATCGACAAATTAGTAGTTGAATAATAAAATACCAAAATATAATAATGTGTAAGCATCTCACAAATCTCTTACACCAACAGGTCTTGAAACTTGAGATATATATATAGCTGCACTGCTGTAGAGGTACAGTTTTTAATGGTATTTGAATATTACCATTGAGCGGTACTGAACTTGCAATTAATTAATATATATCTTTAGGACTAAGTTTATAGAGGCCTTGGCGAGCTTTAGTATATTATAATTCCCTGGTATAATACCTGCAAAACCTTTAGTACAACAATATTGATTCATCTTAATTAATTTATAGCGCTCGATCGTGTGTATTTCGCGTTTCAAATCGTGTTTAAAATATCCTACCTTGGTCGTTCAGTTCTAATCATTAGTATGCCATATATAGCTTATCCAGAATTCACATGATATCATACTATAAAATAAGAGCTCAGCTTTTGATACCTTACTGAATTTCATTTTATAATATTATAGCAGTTATATCCGTTTATTGTATAAATTATATTTGGCGCCATTAATAGTTCAATGAAGGCGCCATGAGACATGATCCAACATAACAGCACCTAGCGCTATATATATAGGTATTAAAATTTAAATCACATCATGTAAAGCGACACCTTCAAATTCAAACAAACAATATATGAACGTATACGTAACCAAATGTTGTTACAGAGACTCGTGCAACTCAAGCTGCTTAATTGCCTAAGGATCTCTATATTCTCAATCCTATCCTTCAGCCATGGGCCTATAGCTGACCCTGTGGGCATGCTTATACCTCGCCACCCCTGAACTGCTTGTTTGGAGCACTGTCAAAAAAATATTATATCCAACCTGCATAATCGTTAACCTGGGGAATTTTAAGTGTACCTAACGTTCCCGGTTAGCTGTCGCCCAAGCTCAAGCTAGCCTGGGTTGTTTCCGCATTCGATCCTTTAAAGTCCTCCAGCGCCGATCGCTCAGGCCTTACTAACCCGCATTTTTAGTGACATAGCATCTACCCTTTCATTATGCCAAATAGTAATGTGGATTAAAAAATTGTTCTGCATGATCAATATATAGATCATCTGTCAAATAAAACTATTATTCTCGAACACTTAGTTGCTTTCTACAGTACATTACCAAGGTGCAATGAAAAGCTACCAGGTGTTAAATAAACTATGAATACGGGAATACGAGACGCGTGAGCATTTATAAATGTGTCAAGAGGTACAGTAAAGGGCCAAATTTCTCACGTTAATGAAATCTCCTAGATCATTTTGTTAGGGTTGTTGATAGTGTTAAATTACGACTTGAATATTTTGATGGGTAGAATCAATCAAGCTTGTGACTTTTATAATTACATGTATAGATTGTATCAAGCACGTTTAAAATGCATGTTGATTTAAAGACCTTTTGAGTAATTCCAGCTGTTTATTCTAACAAGCTAAAAGCCATATTTGATTATGAGTCGAACGATGAGCAAGTATGATTCAAATAAGCATGCATAGGGCAAAATTATTAGTTTTCTTATCGGTTTACACTGTTAGAAGTATCAGTATAATATATGTATACGTCAATACATTCTATGGATACGTTGCTAAACTCATATTCGGCCAAAGTTTGGCTTACTGTACTGTAGATATATCGTTGTTTAAGGATCAAATACCAGGATACTTTGTACGAAGATAAACACAATAGGCCTGAGCTGTGGATCATCGATTGACATAGAGACTAAGCTTAAACCGTCAAGGAGGCGCTTTATATCAGTCCAAACTTCCTATAGAATTTCGCTATTACTGTATTATTATACATTTGGCTAAGTATATATTGATCATCAACTTAAAATTCATTGGATCGATTAAATTAATTGATTGTATCTTAGGATTTATAATTATTCCAGCTAGCCACAATTAATGTGATTAATTCTTTGACCCAAGATTCTTTAAGCTCAGCATTCTGAGATCATCAAAAGTTACCAAACTTTATTCTCAATAGAAATAATTTTTTATTTAATACCAGAAGAACGCGTAGAACTATAGTCTTAGATTTTTATACACATGATAAATTATTTCAGTACCAAATTAATAAAGCAAATGCATACAATATATAAATATACCGTGTGATCCCGTTACTCCTCTATAGTTATGATATAAATATTATAAATACTAACAGTTATTCTTTAGAGATTCAAAGCAGCTTAACTTCTGGGTGTGGGAAAATAAGTTGGGTTTTAGAACTTTGATTCTTTATTATCAGAACGTTGTGTTAAATTTATACTGGATAGGTATCCACCATTTATTAGCTCTTTGCGCATCAACAAGAAAAACTATAGCTAAAGAGGATTCGTTAATAAGAATTTAATTAAAGCTATTTAAATACAAATTTAATGGAGGGTATCAAAATTAGGGCATAAATATCAATCATTTATAGATTCAGAATGTTTACATTAGCAACATTTATACTAATAGTAGTGACGCTATTACAGATTGCACAGTCAAGAACACTTTTTCAACCAATATTTGATATTAACAACCTTTTACCATTTAAAGCACAACTTACAAAACAATCTTATTACTCCACATCAAATACAGTTACATTAATTTCTGATAAAGATTGGAAAAACTGGCTAACAAGTCAAAGTTCATTAAGTTTTGAAAGAATTTTAGCAAATATTGGCAAGAATGCAGGACCTAATGTTATAGATGGCGGGGTTATTGCAAGCCCATCTACCTCAGACCCAGATTATTATTACCAATGGGTCCGAGATGCAGGTATTACAATGAATTCATTAGTTACAAATTATGATGATCAAAAAGCATCCAACAAAACATTGGAAAAAATTATTGATGATTATATTGATGCAAGTTATAAACTTCAAAGAGTTAGTAACCCTAGTGGAGATTTCAAAGATTTGAGTGGTTTGGGCGAACCAAAATTTCAAGTTGATGGAACTGCATTTACAGGTAACTGGGGGAGACCACAGCGTGATGGACCAGCATTTCGATCAGTTACAATTATGAACTATTGTGTTTCTCAAATTAAAAATCTCAATAAAGACTCAAATAATCATTGCCGCGAGACTTACAATAACATTATCAAGAATGATTTAGATTATATTGTAAAATATTGGGATCAAGAAGGATTTGATTATTGGGAAGAGATCGATGGATTACATTTAGGTACTTCAATTATTCAATTAAGAAGTATGGAGCTAGCAATTGATTTTGCGAAACGGTTAGGTGATAACGATGGATTGAAAAATTATCAAGAAACTTTTGATAATATCATGAATAAAATGATGCCAAAATTTTTTGACAAAAACAAAAACCATTTGATTGAAACTATTGATTTAGATAGGACAGGGCTTGATGCAGCTGCATTGATTGGAAGTATTCAGGCTGCACCAATATCATTAGCAGAGTATAATTCATCATCGCCAAGAAGTAAATACTATCCAACATCTGCTTTATTTATTAATTTCATGAACAATATGATTAATGAAATGGGTCCAATATACGATATTAATAATAATAGATTAAACAAATTTAGTAAAGTTACAAAAGATTTACAATTAGTTGGGGTTGGAATTGGTAGATATAAAGAAGATGTTTATAATGGTCATGGAACATCACTGGGAAACCCTTGGTTTTTATGTACTAGCTCTGTAGCAGAAACATTATATTTATTGGCTAATAGCTTAAATGATTCAAAGGACGATTTAGAAGTTAATGAGTTTACCAAAGATTTCTACTCAAGATTTTTCAACAATGATACTGAGACAATTACGAAAGTAGAGAGACAAAGCGAAGAATATAACGAACTGGTTAAAAAGATTATTGATTTTGGTGATTCATTCTTGGACGTCATTAGAGAGCATCAGAGTAATGATGGACATTTAAGTGAACAGTTTAATAGAGATACTGGGTTTATGCAAGGTGCAAAGGATTTAACTTGGAGTTATGGTGCATTTTGGTCTGCTTCAAGGCAAAGAGATATTGTATTAAAGAACTTCAATAATCAATAATAGACTTTATCTTATGAGTTTGATCTTCTATACTAGCTGGTTGTAATATGTAAAACTATTAGTGGATATTATACTGTTATAGACTAAATACATCAGTAATACGTGTCCTCTTTTAACTACATTATCAACTTTCAATGCTCCTAAGAATTTAACAATAAATATATTTACAAATAACTACATATAAAAAGAACCAGTACCTATTATAAAAAGTACTACTTAGAAATAGGTAATTCCAACCCAACTCTTCTTGCAGTCAATCTTAATCTTTCTTCATCTTCATAATCTTTACCATTATACCTTGAAAATAATTCTTTATATACTCGTTGAGCCTTTAAATATTCCAAAACTTCTTGGCCATATTCAATACTATTATTTTCTTGTAAAAAGATTTTTCTAAATCCACTTATTTCACTGCTATATAATGGACAAACAGATAATCTTTTACTTGGTCGATTATTAATATCAGCTTTATATTCTTGATTCTTATATTTAGCTAAAACTTGCGCCTTTCTTGCTTTTTCGGCATGTTGGATTAATCCAGCTTCATAGGATTGTAAACTTAGTTCTCTAAAAAGTTTTCTGTATAATTGTCTTGCGCTCATACTTGGCTGATGGTACCAATTCATAAGTTAGTTATTTTTCTAATGCAGTTGTGATGTTTTAGAGGTGTTTTCTAGAGTGACTCTAATGCGATGCTGGTAGGTATACTATCAGTTGATGAGTAGTTGTTGTCTAATAGTTGATGAGTTTAAGAGGTTAACAATGCTGAAAGTTTTGATAGGTGTTGGTGGACTTTTCAGTAGTTCTCGTTAATCCAAGCGCGATAAGTTATTGGTGGGAATGAAAAATTTCACGATCGCGCGGCTTGGAGATATATGTTTTAATGGAGAATAAATTAGTAAGCGTTACCCAAGGTTACTCAAGCGGGTATAGTTTTATGCACTACTTAAACTCCAACGCTCAGACCCTCGAGCTATATAGAAAAAAGGGTACAGGTTTTTCATTGCATTTACATCCTATACTAATTTGATTAATCGCTTAACCAAAAATTATCCTTGATGATATATAGTATCTGATTTATTTCATGACTTCATCTTTACAATGTTTTAATATTTATCAACTCAGCATATTTGATACAAAAACATCCACCAGTTCCCGCCCAAGCCTGTATCGATATCGTAGTCGTGCAAATTTGGTGTGCTACATGAATATAAAAATTCAGTTAAATAAATAGGTTCAATGCATATGTGTATTCCTGTTTTGGTAAGTTCAATAGTAGTACTACATATGCAAGTTTAATTCAAGTACTCTTATTGATCTGGGATTTAGATTCTATAAGTTTATATAGCATCTGTATTTTATAACACTATAGTTGAAGGCATTATATGTGATGTACTGTACATCAATAAAGTTCAACATGTTTCTAGCAGGTAAAGCTACATATCAGCAAATTCTAACTAGGGCCACGTGGATATGCAATTAATAAGATATATAATAGTATAACACTCTCAGATAAAGCTGTATATTTTTCAGAATATTTAAATTACAATTACCCATCTGTGGAGATATTCACAGTGAAAGCTTTAAACTTAGATTCCAGATCTTATCGATCTAATCTACCTATATCCGGAGGGATATAACTATATCCATCGATGGGAACAAAATCTATTGCAATAGGCGGCCGGTATCCGATATAAGCCTGTAAAAGTTTTCATGCTAGCTCGAGCATATATAAATTCGGATTAACATCCTTACCACTTACTTGTAGCACCTTGAAAAGATATAGTTCATTATAACTACTAACTATATATATAGCTTTAAATTGATATGTATCTAGTGCCGACTTAAATGAGCACATCCTGTTCCTAATTGACGATATCGGGAACGTTAAATTATCGTGAAGGGTACAACGTTCTTAATAAAAATCTAGGTTCTTGTTAATCATAATTATAAACACAAGCTCATCTATAACCCCATCACGACTCATCATCATTGCTTACAACAGAATACTGCACACATATATGTGAACACTAAATTGTAGCTATAAGAAATTTTAGATCTGTCCCATCACAATCATAATGGCATCGATGGCTTCAGGGAGTTTACGTGTAATAAATGCAGCATCTGTGATCATCGATGAGACTCTAACTGTGGCTGGCATGGTGCCTAAAAGGCTTGTGCACCTAGATCGGTTAGGTTGGAAGTGTATTGTACGTAACTCCCTGGCCATAATTTAGAGATTTAGCGGGTAGCACACTATATCCTATTTACAAATGGTATTAGTTCCAGGTCCATTATTCCTATTTAAACATGTGCACTTAAATTTAAATTCATCAAAAGATGTATATATTTATCAAAGAAGTAGATGCATTAATTAATATAGTTCAATTAATTATTGTTGAGTTGTGCTCAATCTGATTATCAAGTTTTAATTAACCTAGCTTAGCATCATATAGACTGATGTGAATGAAACGTACTAATTTAAATCTATAAGCTACTACAACATTATAAGTATACACGACTATAATTCAATGTTAAAATATATAGCTAATTAATAGAATAGAATATACAGCTCATTATAGGGTACTGTAACTGATTAATCAAATCTATTTAGCTGCTCACCCAACAAATTGATTCTTTACTGTTGCAACAGCCAAGTAACATCATATCCATCCATGATTCATCCATGGATGGTTAGAAACATTACAAGCCGGACTAATTATTGCCAACACGGTAGCATCATAGATTTTACTGGTAGCACCAAAAATATGCACGCTTAAGCACGGCGTTTCGGAACAGACGGCCTTATGCATTCTACAAGCTTAAAATTTTAGCAGAGTCGGAACCGACTCGGGGCACACGGAGTTTAAAACTCGTACTTTAAAACAGCTTGAACATCTCATCGCATCAACTTGTTAAGCGCCGCTAAATTAGAAACCTACAAAATTCCCCACGGCAAGAAAAAATAAATAGAAACGCTACGGCCAATTAACCTGAACCAACACTAAACCAGATCGGAGCCGGAAAAATCTATTGGTCCTTAAAAAAAAAAAAAAAGATGTACCGTACGCCCGTTTACTCTCTTTTATAACAATTTTAAACCAATTTTTTTTTTCTTCTCTTTTTTTAAATTTTTTTTTCCCTCTTTTTTCTCTTTCTTTTCTTTTCTTTAAACCATTAGACAAATTATAGAAAAGATGTTACGATCACAATCCATTGCCATTACTAAAAGAGGTTTTGCTAACTTAGCAACTGGTAGTAGTTCAACTTTACCAAAAAAATACGGTCAAAATTATACTGCAACTTTAATTCCAGGTGATGGTATCGGTAATGAAATCGCCGACAGTGTTCAAACAATTTTCAAAGAAGTTAATGTACCAGTTAACTTTGAAAGAGTTGATGTTACTGGTATTCCAAAAGATGGTAAATCAGGTGTAGAAGGTTTCAAAGAAGGTATTGCATCATTAAAACGAAATAAAGTTGGTTTGAAAGGTATTTTACACACTCCATTAGAACGATCTGGTCATCCATCTTTCAATGTTGCATTAAGAAAAGAATTAGATATTTTTGCTTCAATTGCATTAATTAAAAGTATTCCAGGTGTTCAAACTAGAATGGATGGGATTGATATGGCATTGGTTAGAGAAAATACTGAAGGTGAATATTCAGGTTTAGAACATCGACCAACTAATGATATTGTTGAATCATTAAAAATTATTACTGCTCATAATTCAGAAAGAATTGGTAGATTTGCATTAGATTTTGCTAAACTAAATAATCGACAAAAAGTTACTATTATTCACAAAGCAAACATTATGAAACAAAGTGATGGTTTATTTAGATCAACAATTAAAAAAGTTGGTGAAGAATATCCAGGTATTGAAGTTAATGATATGATTGTTGATAATGCAAGTATGCAAGCTGTTTCAAAACCTCAACAATTTGATGTTTTGGTTATGCCTTCATTATATGGTACCATTTTATCAAATATTGGTGCTGGTTTAGTTGGTGGTCCAGGTGTTGTACCAGGTGCATCAATTGGTAGAGAATATGCTGTTTTCGAACCTGGTTGTAGACATGTTGGTTTAGATATTCAAGGTCAAAACTCTGCTAATCCAACTGCTATGATTTTATCATCTGTTATGATGTTAAGACATTTAGGTTTAGATAGCTATGCTGATTTAATTTCAAAGGCAACTTATGATGTCTTGAAAGATGGCAAAGTTAGAACTTCAGATATTGGTGGTAATAATACTACTACTGAATTCACTCGAGCTATTTTAGAAAAATTAGAATCATTGTAATTCTAATTCTTATATATTCTGTATATTAATCTCTAATACTAATCTTTTTATCTATTCATATGTTTTTTAAATCTAACTAGGTTAAAAGCTATTTTCCTCTATTTTTGATGGTCTACTTGAATTATGTAAACTAAACCAGTGAAGAAAGGTGCGAGTTATACAAACGATCTACTTGTACAATTGATATATATAAAATAATAATAAAGCTTGTAATTCTATAGGAATCCCGAAATACTGTATATCGGAGTTACATTCAAACTGAGGAGTCCCGACCTTTAAAAAAAAATATTGGGGGATGAGCTTGATAGTACTTGAATAATAATTCCCAATAAATTTTTTCACTTTCAATTCCAAAACCTACACGACAAATTTCAAAAAATTTTCATATTCGACAAAAAAAAGCATTGCATCCAATAATATTAAATAATGAATTGGCTACGCTCAACACAATCATTGGTTACACCATTGAGATCACAATTTATTCGAAGGTTCACAACCCCATCTCGTCTACTCAGTGAAAACAAAAACTCACAACAAGAATCAGTTGATTTATTACTAGAAGCATTAAAAAATAGAAACACAACAAATTATAGCAAACAAACTATATCAAAACCATCATTTAGAACCAACAATAAGTTCAATAATAATGATTTGTTAGATGCTAATAAAGTTAATGTAAAAACCAATAGTATCCGAGATATTAGTATTCCAAGAACTGGGGTTTTAGCAGGTAGAAGTGTTAAAGTTATTAACGAAAACCATTTAAATCAAGCTTTAGCAACATTAAAATCTATAAATAGTCGAAGTAAGATTAGAGGTGTTATTTTCCAACAAAAATATCATGAAAGACCAGGCAAAACTAGAAGAAGATTAAGATTAGAAAAGCATCACCGAGAATTTGATATGGGGATTAAACGATTGTTTAAATTGGTTAGTGAGGCTAGAAGAAAAGGTTACTAATTATTATTATTATTATCATCCATGTTGCTAATAGAATTGTAAATAAACAAAATATTAAATTATTGTATTATATAAATATCTAAGGAATAGTTATGTATGTTGCATTTCAACATCTTCTTGTCCATTTTGGTCAATATGCTCATGTTCATTATGCCCGCTCTCATGTTGCTCTTGTTCTTGTTTATCTTCATTATTATTACTCTCTTTTTCTAACCTACTAACAGCAATTTCATGCAGTTTTCTTTGAAAATTTGATAATTGATTAGTAACTTTATCATCTTTTTTATCTTTTAAAAGCACTGGGAACATTTTTATTCGATCTTTTCCCAGATGGATTTTATTACCATCAATATCTGTATATAAATCTGTCCCAATAGTTTCTTCCCATCTTCCTTTGAAAACTGAATCACCAATTTTAAAAATTGGTTCATTATTATCAAATCCAATAATTTGCATTGCTAACGATGTAGATGCATTAAAAGGTGGTGCACTATATTCCAAATCTAACGGCACATATACTGTCTATAAATTAAAAAATTTGTCTATTAGTATCTATTTCTATCACTCTTTGTTTTTTTTTTTTTTTTTTCTTTTATAAAATGTAAGAGTAGCTATAATTTGTTACTTACAACTTCATCATTTTGTTTCTGTGCGGCTTGTTCTTGTTGTTCCTTTTGTGCGGCTTCAGCTGCGGCTTCTCGAGCTCTAATATCTTCTGTTGAACCTGGTGCATATTTCATATCTATAAATTGTTAGCTTATCTCTCTATTTTTTCTCATTTGAAAAGTACATACCAAAAGCCCAATGCATTTCTTCCCCTTTTTCCAAATAAGATGTTTCACCATTAACTTCTTGAATCCAATTACTAGGTTCATTTGATGAAGCAGATTCTGGTAAAACATATTTATCCATAGAACAAGTACCTGTTCTAATATCTAAACTGGGGTCACCAACTAATGCTCTACCTAATGCAATTTTTGTTGCTGCATGAGTACATATTAGAATAGTCTTAATTGAATCATCGTCTTCAATTGATTTGATCAATATTTTTAATGATTCGATTGCTCGTTCATGTAATTGATCTATTGTTTCCCCTAATGGATCAACTCTATTAACAGGTTCATAATCTTCTTTAACTTCATCAAAAAATTCTTTTAATTTTTTTGCATTAGCTGGTTGTGGCTTTGTATCTCTATCTCTACTATACCATTCACCAACCCCATTTTCAACATAGATTTCAATACCTAAATTTCTTGCTGATGGTTGAATGGATTGTAAACATCTATAAAATGGTGATGAATAAATTCTATCAACTTTTGGTTCTAAAGTTTTGACATAATTGCCTAATTGTTCTGCTTGTTCTAAACCGTGTTCTGCTAAAACTGGGTCACCATCAATACCAGTTGGTGGCTCAGGTACAGGAACATCTTTAACCCAGTTGGATCTATAACCATGTCGTGTAATAAAAATTGTTGAAACCATTGTAATTGTTCTTGTATATCTATATTAATAAATTATAAATAATATCCAAAAATATCTCGAGGAATTGTCAAGGTTTTTATAATGTTTTTGAAAAATTGAGATTCTAAGGTGGTTTTTTTTTTTCTCTACTTTTTTGTCCCTTTATGTCTGTAGGTGAAATTTAGCTTTTCTAGATTTTAAGGTAGTGGATTGATTTCTAAGTAGAGAAGAAAAAATGTTTGAGATTGAGTTTGTACCTTTTGGGAGTTTCCGATGCCGAGCTAAACACACTTAAACGGGAAATTTGCCAGACAAAAAAAAAATGACGCGTGAGAAAAAATAAATGTAGAGCTTTGTGCTGTACGCTCCAAAGTATTTTTGGCAGTGCTGCGGCTTAAAAAAGCTTAAGAGAAATTTTTTATGCCGTAGTTTTGACTCCTTTTAGAGCTTATTAATGGAACGGCTGTGTCATTAGAATGAATCCTTGAATCATTTGTGTAAGGTTAGATTTAAAAAGTCTTTTTTTTATCATTATTATATATATATGTGAATACAACATATAGTACTCAGAATATGAGATATGATGAAAGATTTTGCGGAAAGCATGTTCCTTAGTAAATCTCTGATAGCTAACGATGATTAAGATTACTACTTGGTAATTAATATTTGTTACTATAGTTTGAGGGTATAAATGTGCAAGCACACCAGCCTGGAGAATAAAAATAGTCAATCTTACAATAACAAAAAATCACGGATAATTATTGTCCGGGAAATGTAGAAGAAAATCATTTTTTTTATATATAAACAATGGTCCAGGCGAGTCTATATTCTAATATTAAGATTAGATATTGCAACTGAAAAATATTTCGAGTCACTTTTCGATATCAGTTTGATTTAAATTTTAATGAGAGATTTTATATTCTATTGAGCCTTAGATTTTAACAATTTGGATTCTTAAGTGGTTTTTGAGTTCATGAAATATCACTTGTTTTACAGGCTTTAAATTCTATTTGATTATACTGGACACTGTGTTCTAAATTTATTTGATAAAAATACTACGGTAATACAAAGGTATGGGCTAAGTTATAAGTTTGTTGCAGCAGCTAGTATTATTCAATATTATAAGTATAAAGTATATAATTAAGAACATGCATGAAATGTTCTAACTAATGATTAATAATATCTATAGTGTATAGTTAACGGTTCCATATTACCAAATACATTTCTATCATATTGAGATACCCCTGTCTTCACCGTTTAGTTGAAGTCTATAGTTTTTAAAGTATTATCATTAATTTATAATAATTTGAATTTATCGGATGAACGCTGACACGGCCCTTTGCAATCGGTATCAATGATGTCAGATCGGTATATTTGGAGTTATTTTTGTGATTTTCTCTTTTTATCTTCTTCATCTTCATCCCAGGTTGGAATCATTCCTAAACTTGCAACTCTAACAGCAGTTTTAACTGTTTGTTTATTAACATATTTATCAATTCTTAAATGTGATTTTTCAGCCTCTTTTGCATAATTAGTATGTTTCATATATTCATATTTATATTGTGAAGGATAAAGTGTTGATGCAGAACTTGATGTTGATTGTTGTGGTGCTAATTGGTTGTAACTTTGTGCACTTGATGAAGATGAGGAAGTTCTACCTGGTTGTGAAGCTAAAGTTGAAGTTGTAGATTCAAATGAGTTTCTAGAATTTTGTTGTGGCATTTTTTGATTAATTGGTGGTGGTTTATTACGTTAAGTTTAATGTATGAACTAGGCTTTCTTAGGTATACTTGTTTCCTTGATTTTATGGATTTTTATCAAATTGTTAGAGTAGCTATTTTTTTCTGGTTAGTAGTTATTGTTCTATTGTAATGATAATATCTTATAAGTGAAATATATTCTAAAAATTTCAAGGATATTCAGTTATTTATATATAATTTGGATTAACTATATCTTGACAAATTCAACTTTTTCAATTATTTATAGTTCTCTCTACAATCTATAACAGATTCAAGCTTAGGTCCTTGGAAAAACTAATAATGTATAACTTAGAGTCGGTCTGAAATACTTTTAGGATCCACCTTTAAAAATTCATGTTCGAATCACCAATTTAACCTCATATTTCTTTGCAAATCACAGTTTCTTTTTTTCAAAGGCTAGAGAAGGTTGACGCATGCAGTCAATAATAAATTTTGACCTAAGGTCACGGTAATCATGACCTGCAGTATAATCAAATCTAAATATATATATAGTGTAATTTGCTTATGCAAGACATTAATAGCGTCTTTGCGTGCATAACGGAGTAGTTTGCTTTATTTTGTTTTTATCCATTTGATTGGTTTTTTTTTTTTTTTTTTTAAAAAAAAATTTCGGTTCGGTTCGGTGCTAAATTTAGTTTATCACTGAAATATAGAATAAGTTCTTATTCATTTACTCAGGGTCTTTTCTAGTGAACGTCGAAGTCAGTTTTTCAATTATAAATATATATACTGCCGCACAATCATTATTTGATGTTTAGACGTCAGATACAATGTTAAGCATAATGATTATATGAGACCATGATCGGTTCAAAATCTGAATAAAATTGAAATTTCAACAATTGATCCAAAAGGTAAAAAAAATAACGTGGGGTTGGTAATTTATAAATTCAGTTAACGATGAGTCACCAGATAAATCTAGACTCTTCTAAGGTAGGTATACAATATGGAAATAACCTTGTCATGAGAAATTATGATTATTAAACTAGTATGTTGCAATTGCAATTCAGGGTTTGTCTCATTGATAAATAGATAACAACTGGCGATATTCAAATTAATTTCCAAGATTATGTTGTAGTTAATGAATTCATAGTCTAGAGAAAGTTTGAATCTGTGTTACGAGTCACAAATATTAGTAACTTGTTCGCTAACAGCCGTACAAACAAACTCCTTACCTGGGAGCTTCCTCACTGACAGACTCATAATAATTAATCTCATTCTTTATCCTATAAATTTATTAACATATATACCCCTATATTGCCACAGTCATAATAATGTAGGTCACCTAATCTATCAATCATACCTATAACCTCTTGAGCATTGATTAAAAAAACTATTGTTATTTAAAGGTATTTGAAAGAGAGTCATACTTTATAGTATGCATGATTATTAGATTTAAGCTCTGTTAGGTGGGCGCGCCGCACAATTTGAAGTGGTTGAAAATTGCTTACAAACATCAAATAATATCGGGACTTGAGCCCCGAATTTCTGATAATTTCATCTAAGAGTAATTTATCGCGGGTTTGAATAATGGCTTGTAGAATTTTTGCAGTTATGATCAGTTGATATTGGTTTAGCAATTGAAATTTGTACGTCTAGTCATGTACGGCATTACAATAGTCTCGTTTAATTAGTAATTTTTAATCTTCAATAGATCTTACTTTTCATGCAGTTCAACGGCAGATAAAATATCTTTGTGTGAGTGGTATAGCCAACTAGTAAATATCTGTAATTTGGCCAAGCTTTCAAACTAGTATAGATCGATCTTTGGTATAATGCCTGTATCCAGGAATCAAATATAGGACCCGTTCTGGTAGCGGTCCAGATTAATTAAATTAAAAAAAAAAAAAAAAAAAAAAAAAAAAAAGGCTTCTTTGAATATTAATTTATCAACAGAAAAAGCTTTTTACAATTCATTGTTGGGGTTTGTATTTCTTGGATATTTGGTAATAGAAGGATCGATAATATTGATAATTAACTTAAGTATTATTTAAAATTTTCAAAATATAAGGAACATTTTGGAATAAAGACCCAAAAGTATATTTGGAAATTTTCTGGTGGACTACGATCTCCATTCTTATATCTAGAAATTCTTAAGAAAAAAAAAATTCCTTGAAGCTGGTAAAATCAAGTTTTTTTTTTTTTATTCATAAGAAATTTTGTCATGTTGAAATTACCTGTTTAACCTCCTACTATCATCAGTTTATAATTTACGCGTGCGTGCTGGTAAACGCTATACTGGCTGCCCTGGCAACCCGTATAAAGATTACGTGGCTGAGAAGCAGTTAAAGGTAAGAAGAAGCGTGGCGCACATAAAATGAAGTTAGCGTGGTGAAAAAGTTTGGGGGGTTTAATTGTATTTGATGACTCACTTTTGTTTTGGAGATTTTGAACTCGGGATTTTGAGTTAACAAGGTTGAAATTTCAGCTATCAGCAAGTTGGCATTATTTCTTGAAATATACAATCTAAGTAAATATGGATAAAAAAAAAGAATCAGGCATTTGCTTATTTTTAAAAATGAGCAATGACAGTGTCGTTCTAAAGGGGTTTTGTTTTATACAAAGTTATTACTAATTAGGGTGTGTTATCAAATTTGTACAATTGTTAATCAAAGGATAGTATCTTAGAGATTAGATTATAAAGCGGGAAAGACTTCTTCAACTTTAATGAGTGCTAAAGTTTCTATAATATATCTTCTCGGTACATGCATATAGTACGTTAGTTATCAAATTTTCAATGAATATTACTAATCAGCATGCATTGCTTGTAAGAGTAATGTTTTTTTTTTAAAAGATTCTGTTTTAAATCAATATTTACTTATACTTAAGAGAAATTTAAAGGTTGATTTTCAATCATGTTGACTAACTTCAAGAAATTGTGCGGCGGAGGCTTAATATGTATAAGAATATAGATCTACTACTCATAAAAGTTATATGACTTAATATATATGATAAATGGTCAAGATTTGGCCGTTGACTCTGCATTTATGTGGGCCAATTAATTAAATTTGAATTTCACAGAATATTAGAAAGTTTGATCCGTCAATTTAAATAAAGTTTTGAAGCTGCTTGCCAATTTGGTACTTATGATATTAGGAATTGTGGAGGCAGAAAAGCTTGGCTTAATAAAAGCGAGCGTTCAAAATCCGGATATGAAATTCATGCCCATGGATGCATATATCGGGTAAAGTAGGTACCGAATGGAAATTGCACTATTATTAAAGTACTTTTAAGTTTTTAGTTTATATCCAATCCATGACAAAACTGATACATTGATTGCATAGACTATTACCGGTGTCTGAATTTATATCTTTATTACTAGGCGTTGAGTTAATCCTAGTCTCGAAAAGTCATATATTGATAGTTGATTCTAGTCTCAAAAAGTCATATATTGAAACTCAGAAAAGACCTCTCAAATTGATTGATAATAAAAAATTAACCTGCTACAATCCACAAAATAAATATATATCCACACGCCAATATAACTAATTATCCAACAGCAAAAAAAAAAAAGAAAAAGACAAGGTGCTCGAGAGCTTTGTATGTGTTGATTGTCATGGTAATATATAGCTATAACTGTTCTTTATTTGTTGAAATTTCCAATTAGCTCTTCGAAGATTGAAAAGTATCACTGGAAGTTACAACCAGTCATCTATTGAGGCTATGCGAGATCTAAAGATACAAAATGAAGCTATTGGCTAGGACACCAAGGTAATGCAAAATCGATGTCGAAACCGCCATTTCAATCTCGCATCAAACAATTTCAGTTCTAAAGCTAATCATCATTCACGGATTTTCCTTCTTTCTATAGGTTTCCTTTGTTACTGTTTACAAAGTTTACCTGCATAATATGCCGGCTATAGGAGCAAAATTTCTGGAAGAATTAAAATTATTAAATGGGCTTGAATTGATCGATGTTGAAATGGCCTTTTCAACCTCAACTTTTGTTCAAGCTACACCTAAGATATATCGGAGGCTAAATTCAAAGCGATAACGCACCGATCTGCGTACCAGAAATTATTTTAAGCCTGTGTACCGGATCATATGTAAAGTTTAGGTTCTAGTAAGACATGTCTTACAAAATGTCGTTTTATGACAAATAAATTAGACAACAAAAACACAAAACGAAATTCCTTCAGTTTCTCAAAAATTTGATATGTAGATGTTTACAGTTGCCTGGTTATCTGAGCTATTAAGCTAGTTTTGAGCATTATTCTTTTTTTTTGTATCATAATTGATAGGAAATACTATATACTGGTTCACAAAAGGAATAGTGGTAACCTACTAGTTAGTTATAATTATTGGTATAGAAAGAGCAATGTAAGGTATTATAAGGTATACGAGATCTTCGAGAATTTATGATAGCTGAATCCGCGGATGAACATATTTTTACCTGATGGTGGATTTATTTCAACTTGGGTATTGGGATGATGAAGAGCCATATAGCTGGAATCTTGATTGGTGGATTTTCAGTACCAGTCGTACCCTTAAGCGCAGCTCACATGGATATTGATGGTCTACTATAAACATTGTGATCATTCAAGCCTTCTAGATACTATGACATACAGTAGGCTATAATATCCAATCTAACTACTTGGGTCGACTGGTATAATTCCCAATAAAACAACGCCACCACATGCACCAGTAAATAGGCCCACCAACAGTAATAAATATAATTTACGGCTGAACAACAATGGTGTGTGCAAGTATACAAATTTAAGATCGACAATATAATGCTAGAATGACAAACTCATAGCCAATCAGATGTTATCACACCGTGGTCTGTAACTGCGTAAAGAACTCTATTGGTACGCAAAAAGCCAATGGTGATCATCAATGAATCGTGCAAAAGTTCAAATTAAAACAGAAAGATATGGAAAGATTTTATAGCGCTGTTTAGATAGATAGAATCATTTATAAAACTTCATAATCTTAGAATCTAATTAGCGTGCAAGAGCGTAATCGCACATAATTATTTTTTTCTCTTTAAAATTAATTTAAGCGATCCGATATATATGTGCTATGAGTAAAAAAAATTGGTTTATTTCAACCATGTTCTCAACCTCAACGAATTTTGCGGCTTACAGATTTTTATTTTCCCTTCAATACTTGCTTTTTGCGTCAAACGTTAAGGATTGAAAAAAGTATTGGTGGGCTTGATTTATGGGTAGTAAATGCTTAAGCTTTGTTTGAGTTGCTTTTTTCCTGTTTTAAGTAAATTTTTTTTCAAGCTTGAGTGGCTTGCTGAAACTTTTGTAAATATTTTTTTTAGTAAAACTTTGTTTGTTTGTTGAAATAATAGCGTAATAGCTCGGGTTGTATAGCTATTAGAGAGTTGAACATTTTGTACCTTGATGATTAATGGTTAATGCATGGTGGAGGAATTTGAATTCATAGCCTAGGGGTATATATGAAGATCAAAGAAAACGGGATTGTTTAACGTAGCATACGTGGAGAGGAGGAGGAGGTGGTGGTGACCGTGGGGTTAAAAGTAGCTAGGTATTGCCTATAGAGTGTTTTAATAGTAGTATCGATATACTAAAGCTTCTGTGAAATTATTCTTTTATTGACTTACAACATTGGGTATAAATAGCTGTGAACATCCGCAATATACAAATTTCTTGTTTTGCTTATTTTCAGATTTTATCAATTATTTTAGATCCTAGCTTTATCATTACTCAGTATTTTCAAGAATCTAGTTTGGCATTAATAAGAATATACTAGGACCAATATTGCATACTATCAATTACTATATATACTATACCAGTACCGAGAAAGCTCATCTTCACTACTAGAAACTAGAAATCAGGCGACAAATTAATAACTGTAATCAAACAAGTTTACAGCTAGGTTCCAAGACAACCACTAAATTAACACAGTAAACTAAATTTTATTCAATTTAATAAATTTAAGCTTATCAAATATATACAATACTAACAATTCCTGCATAGAATACACTAAGAAAAAATGCCAAATAACGAATGTTCGTATCTAGCACAAGAAAAACAAGAAGATTATCTAACATTAACCAAATCAATATCATCACAATCTTCATTACCTTCACTCGAGACTACACGTCAACCAAATATTAAGTTTAATAAACGATTATTATGCGATGATGACGATGATGATGAAACTGATCCAAACAATCCTTATTATCGAGTTGATCAAATTTTGAGAAATAGATGGGTCGGAGTAGCTGTTATTGTTTTAAGTGCTGGAATGATACCTGTTCCAAGCCCTTATAGATCTAAGAAGAAGTTGGAATTAAGTGGAGTTTAAATTGATGAGAGGAAATGATCGTTAGCTAATCCATTGAGTGCCATTTTTTATTTTTGTACTAACTATATTACTTTTCTAATAAATATTTCATTAAAATTGCAAACTATTTTTATAGAACGCTGTTAGATGCTTTATTCAGCAGGTTGTATCTTCTCACTTGATATACTGACTTCAAACTTTAAACTTTGCTCAATAGCACTTATACTATAAAAAATATTATGAAACTATAAATTGTACATCCTATGGATACTGAATCTTTATATGTAAGCGCTAACTTTTTTACATTATTGATCATTTGAAGAATATTCAGAACACTTTCAATTTATTTATAGATTGATCCATTACAACTATTAGTACTATCCTGGGGTTCCAAAACACAATATGTATGTATTTCTCTAAGGTGATAACTACACATAATAAAATCTAAGAAACTAATTTATCAATTATAATTAAATTTATAGGTCTCATAGCTACTAAGTTGGTATTTGATCCATTGATGGATAAAGTTACAGTACAATTCTCACAGCCCTGTCAATTCTGTCACTTTGATGACTCAGAGTTTTAGTGGGTGTGACAGGGGGTCGGTCACTCGTGAATTTAAATAATTAATGATCCGGGTAGTGCTTGAACCCCGCGCGGCTGAGTCTTATCCGGGAATCAACCTCGCGTTAACCATCGCGATCTAGAGCTGTACTCGTTACGCCTTTAAGCAGTTGATTATATATTCTCCGACGTTGGGAGTTTCAGATGAGATTTTACACTTTGTACATCCAACACCTTTACAGCTAGAGGATTTGCACTGTTTTCTTTAAAATTGTCTTTGAGGTACAACATGTTAAACAACCTTTAAAGAACGAATAATTAATTGAACTATGCTTTTTCGTTATTATACTTATCAATACTAAGTCTATAATTCGGTAGCAACTATGCCCAATAAACTACCTTCTAAACAAGGCCTAAGGAAAACAGAAACACAAATTTTGCGAATTCAGACTAGCCATCGGTGGCTGGCACAAGTTTTATAGATCCGATGCGGCTCTGATTTGTTTACCTGAACCTCATTACATTTTCGATTTGAGGTTTTCAAACATGATATGTGGTTGCTTCTGTATAATCGAAGAATAATAATTCTTGCTCACTTACAATTTCTGACAAGAAACAAAATACCAAAGATCAATAACCTTTTATACTAAGATTTGAAATAAAGGGAACAATTCAAAAAATCCAGATTTATAAGTTTTAGAATATTATTATGAACAAATCATTTAAGGTTTCGGTCAACTTTACACAGATAAGATTACCTAGATGTAAACAATACATCGCGCCTATTTATGATAAAGATATGAGTCTATCAGAATCACAACCTACTTCTTTAAAAGTGGAGTGCTTCCCCGAAAATGATACTTATAGAATAGAAGGATCAGAAGAACATCCTTCAATAAAAATAAAACAGGAGGATGGTATAAATCTAGGATATCGGAAAGATACATTTCATAAAACAACTGGTGGTCCTCTAGAGAGCCAAACGTTGATAAAGATGAAGCAAGATAACAGTAAAGAGTGGGGATGCTGCCAAGGGGGTATAGCTTACGGGTTGAACGATGATCATAACATGAAGTCTTTAATAAACATAAAGCAAGAAAACTGTAACCTTGGGCGGGGCTATTACCATGAGAACACCTGTTCATTTCAGAAACAACAACTACAAAAAGATTACTTTAAGAAGCGACCTATAAAAATAGAGAAAGAAGATTTAGAACTTACTGGTGGTTTTATGAAAACAAAGTATATTAAGCCAGCTACATCTGCAGATTCAAGTACAAGTATTGTTGCAATATCAGATAATAATCATGGCTTTAAGTGGGGCATAAGGTGTCAAGCTTATAATTCGACTAGGATACTCAAGCGGAATAAGTTGAAGTCTCCAAGGATCAAGAAAAAAAATAAAAAGAGAAATATAGAACAAGTTTCAAAGGCTTTAGAAACTATATTATTTAATGAGAAATCGATGAGCAAGAAATGCAATTATAATGGTAAGATACCTCCAAGATTTGAGATGTTACATTTAAGGATGTTGAAAGGTTATGAATTGGGCGTTTGATGTGATTATAGTTAGTATGTACAAATTTGAAAAGAAAATTATTGTACTATATTGAAACTCAACCTGTGAGGATTGAATGGTAGGCTTGATATGCAATATTTCCAAGATATCTGTATTTGACCTGTTTACCCAGCTTATTTGAATTGAAATATGTTAAGATTAGATCACTATTTTGCTTCATTATTAATCTTTATGTATTTATATAATACTAGTTACTAAGTTAAAATCTCACTTAATCAAAAAAGTGATTAGTGTTATGCTTTTTCTCTAGAAGATTTATCCTAATTGAATAGATCCTATATTTATAATTAAACCTATCCGTTAATTTTAAGGTTTCCACGTCTATAAGTAGAATGGTTATTATGAACTAATAGCTAGATGTCACAGCTTATAATAGCTTATAATAGCTTACAAAAAATAAATACTTCATTATCTTAAATATTAGTTAACTCAAGGAAAAAAATCGACTGTTAAACCCCCGCTCGCGCTAGCCTCAAATCTAAACGCACATTTTTTTCCAACATCAAAAACGGGTTTACCCAGGCAATAATACCACTGCTAGAGTAACGACATCAACCCCTGAGACCAAAACTGCATCATTCGACTTATTTTAATGCAAATTGATCAGGAAAAAAGACATGAATAGAATGAAGACAAAAAGAATGGTCGATGGCGGGTTCGAACCGCCGATCCTCGCGTTAACTGTTCAATTGT